>DWAP01000922.1:0-17955 GCA_018230625.1 Heliconius eleuchia
ATCTCCTCGAGTGAGGATCGAACCCATAACCAGTCGGTTTTACAGTCACACTTTGTGCACCTGCGCCACGACTGGCTTCCTCAACACGCAATGCCTCCAAAACTCGGTAAAACTCGCGCAAAGTGGGTAACAGAGTGTCTTAACACTAGGTTCCCTCTAACTACCCCGATGTGTGCGGGATACAGCGTGAAGCTGATTAATTCCATGCAATTCCAACCAAAACAATGACACATTCATATATAAAAAAAATAATTTCCATTTTTCAATTAGAAACCAACGGTTGGATTAGTATAGCAAAACACACCACTCATGACGTATCAACGAGTATCTAAGCAGAGATTGATCAATAGTCATCAACGTAATGAACGCACACACGCACAGCCAATGCCTCACGCGCACACACACTCACACCGCTCGGGGTTCGTTGACCTACATAGCGTTGTTTATTTTCGTAGAGGGTGGAAATTAAAAATTGTACTTTCATGTGAAACCGCCTAAAGCGTTTTCAACTGTGAATGTATGAATCTTGCTTAATCATAACTTTTGTGGTGGGTTTTTTTTTAATATTACTGTTAAGTAGTCGTCAGCTGTGTTTGTATACCACACACTATTACGGAAGGTCCATATCATGAAAAATCTATTGCGGCAAAACGAACAAACATAACGTACAAAATTTGTAAAGAATATTAAACAACCGATTGCAAAGTTAACATTTTTAATTTGATGATTATTAATTATTTCTCTGGGATTCTATATTTTTATACAATCTAAATCCATTTACATACTTTCTTTTTAAGCCACAATAAATATAGCTTATTTTACAATTAATTTCAATTGAGAGTTGAAATAATAATTTAATTACAGCACGATTGGCGGCGGATAGATGTGAGCTGCCCAAGACCAGAATGGCTTTACTGTAGACAAGGGGCGACCTGTTCTAAACATAGTTTCTTGTTTATAATCTAACCATTTCTTTATAACATAAAAAATATTAGGACACTGACATTAGTCATATAGTATCAAAAATGTGTTTGGATACAAATATCCACAAAGACTACTAGACCTTTGGTAAACATCCATCGATGTGGTGGTAACGATCCAGCTATAATGAAAGGGGTTATTAGCCACACGAAATTTGAACTTCTAGGCTGAAGGTTGATGTACAGTAACTGGTGTAAGTGTAGTTTGTCACTGAACCGGCGTGAACTTTCAACTTCCCTAGCGGCTATTAACTCCTTGTGTAGGAAATTTATTTATATTTCTTGTTTTGTGGTATTGCGTAAAATTAATTTATTTAGTTCGTAACTGATATTGTGTTACTGGTAATGGTAGACTCTATTTGAAAGGAATTTTCCTGGGTTTGAAATCCGCTCGAGGTCTTTTTTTATTTCATATTTTTTTCGCTTATAGCAAAGTCCGTTCCCGGCTCTGCACCCGATTTTGAGGTAATGTATTTTGTGTTGAAATTTAACGCCGCACTTTTTCCAGCAGAAGTAATTCTTTAAGCGGAAATAGATTACTTAAATTTTAAAGGAAATGCTCGTATGAATTAACGTTCTTTTGTTTCTCTTTTGTAATTTTAATGGCGAAAAAATATCTGAGGATGTAAGATAGATGATTACTTATATTAAGATATACTTCATCTACCTGGCAGATATGCTAAAAAAAAATAACTAGCGTACTGTATTTTATTTTAAGCTGATCTAAGTACCTTATCTTATCAATCAGATAAGTCTTCAAAGTTTCATGTGTGTCGTAAACAGTATGTTTTAATGTTTGTTATTTGTATGACAGTCTTTAAAGTACTTTTGTCAAAATATTAAATATTTTTATATTAGTTAGTACTCTTTTTTAAAAATCAATATTTTTTCTCCTTGTATTTCCTGTAGGGTAGTTTTCCTTCATATTATTCCATATTGTGCGTCCATGCCTCATTGGTTTTACTAACTAAATATTAAATATATGAAGCAAATATACCGGAAAGACCTCGACCTCATTACCACCCCAGACCCCAGTGACCCCATGCAAGTAACAGGTCACCGTAGCCGCGCGAGTAATGCAATTAAACACCATCACAAATGATACAGCTCGTCGAACCGTCAAGTAAATATATAAATGGATATGCAATTATATATGTACAATATTATATGTTAATAAAAAATCCACAACAGTATAAAAAAGTGTATGAAAAAAAATGTATTTAATGGATGAATAAATTCCTTTGTATCTTTTTAACTTAATACATTAAGCATTATAACATAACAGAAAGTTATGTTCGTTCTTTGTTTTAGAACCAATAACTATGGCGTTATTAATCAGAATATGTCTATTCCACCTCGCCATAATAGCTAAAATAAAAATGAGTGCAAAAATGTTTCAAAAAGGAAAACAAAAGTACGTACGTAAGTACCTTTACACTTTTTGCCTCATACCAAGGTGTACAGAGGGAACAAAATATTACAAGACTCCGTTCTTTACCCACTGACCAATTTATGAAACATTACTGGGTGATTGGCGAAACTCCGAGTGAAGATTGAACACACACCCATCGCGTTTACACTCAGATACTGCGGCGCTGCACCTTTCTTCCGAAAATGAAAAAATATATATAGTGAGATAATTATTGAAAAGCTCGATTTAATTGTAACATTTACATCAATTAAAAAAATATTTAAATCAATTTAAAAATATTTTATATAATAAAATCATTATGTACTGAATTTGAGCGCATCTTTATAAAAGTCATAATGTCGACTGTACGTTTTTTATTGTCTCGCAGTAACAAAGAAGATTTATATAAATTTAAATTATTAATTTTTCTAATACTAATTTACCAGCCCAAGGTTATAACAATTAAATTCAAATGACAATTTCAAAACAATATTTAATATAGTAATCATTTGAATGTACTACAATCGATACTGTCAACTTTCGAATGTGACGTGACGTGAATAGTTAGTTAACTACCCCCTTTTATTAACCAAACAGAATGTACATTATAAATATGCTTAAATATGATATCTATGTAAATAATAATAATTGTAACAACGTTATGGCATCGTTGGCCCAATTTTTGTAAATATAACAAAAACTTGGACCAATAGGTTAGTCTCCACGACTCTATCTAAAAGTTTAAATGATAATAAGTGAAAAGATGTATTATGATTTATTTAGTTTAAAAAATAACAAAAAATTGCAAGTTCTTCTATTTACTTTAAATTCAATTGTAATATAAACTTTATTAATATATGCAAAAAATCTAATCTTATTCAATATATGCATAACACAAAAATAAACAGAATGTTAACGTTACATTCTGTTGATATTCAAATATAAATGTTTCATTTCGACACAAAAAAAAATACACGTAGGTAATTTAAACGGCGTATCCAACACGATAAAATCGAAAGCACCTCAAGGTCCTAAAGCCCTAGCGAGGGTGCGCTATGGGGGCTCATGACCTAGTTTCATGGGGCTCCCAGGTTCCCCATCGATCCGCAGCGCACCACACATATGTACAGGGGCTACTTTATTTAAGGGGAAACCCATGTAACGGAATCTAATAAAAGATTTATTGTTGTTTATAAGTTATAACGATATAGGATTGGATATTGTTTAAACATACTAATTTGCTTATGATTATAAAGAAATTGTATCTATTTAAATGTTTAAAGAGTAAAACAAAGTTCATAGCAAATATTTTAAAATTATATAGTAGAATGCATGAATTTCAAAGGAACAAAAGAGATTTCATAAAGAGAGACACAGATTATAAAAATAAAACTTTGAATGTACAGTTTTTTAAGTAAAATTAACACATACATAATTGTTTTTACTTTCATATTTCATATTTTTAAACAAAAGAGTATTCAATATTTAAGTTTTTCAAGCAATTTTTTAAATTCAACTCAATTCGAATACCAAAACAGTTCAACTTGGGTCGGTCTCTCGTTCGGGACAGGCTGATCCAATTTACCCTTTGTCGTCGACACACAGACTCTGTAAAGTGTATTATTATGCAGTATCAGTAGGCTCTAATTATAACACACAGGTGGCTTCGACTCAAAACCTTGTACAATGTTACAAAACTAGGTTGTTTATTGCAAAAGTAACAAAAAAAAATATTAAATAAAATAAAATGTCTTAACTTACTTACTCTAGCTACATTTCATATTCGATATCTTTTTAATTAAATAGAAGAAATAACCCATCAAAAAAAAAAACTTATAGATAGTTTAATCTGTTGACAAAATCGAATGTTGACAGTATCAATGAGATGTTATTTCATCTTAAAAGCATTGTTATCGCATCCCACCTGGCGTCGCCATCCAATCTCAGGCAGATGTCTCCTAGATATCACAAGAATCACCCAACCCAAGCCCCAACGGACAACAAAGGCTTTACAACAACAGACGCGGGCGTCAGCTGCGCGACCATCTTGCGCCGTAAAAAATAGGCCAATAACTCGATAGCGAAAAAAAGTTAAAGAAATGCCAAAGATGGCGGCAGGTGCACTGTCAGCTGCGCACGCACCTTTGTATTAATTGCTTCGGGCCATGTTTTATATTATTTTGCCGTTCGAGTCAAAGACATCGCAAGATACCATTACTTTGAGTTGAGTGAACGACTTTAGTTATTATAATAACATTAATCTTGTTGCTGGTTAAAATGGTAACGTAAGTATTTGAAATTAAACTTAACAACATTTCGATTTTAAATGTAATTCTTTTTAGTTAGATTAATATAATTTTCTGATTGATAGAAATTGTTTTAACAGAGTTGAGAACGCATAATACGAATTTATAAAAATAATAATATTAGAAACAATTACAGAAACACAACAAATGAAAAACAGAAGCAAAGAATTAATAGCTTACCTACCTAGGCACATCTAAAAACAAAGTATTAAATTTGTTAATTTAAACAAGATTTATCCTTATAGGAAAATACGTAACGACAATAAATAATACTTGAAAGGTAAAAAATGAATATATGAATAATTTTCTCTTTAAACCGTTTTTATGACGAGGTCGAGCTGTAACAAACTATGTAATAAAATCTAAGAAATCTAAATTTGAACCACTTTGAAAAAAAATTGTATCATCATCAAGCGGGACATTCATGTGTAGCTTAGGTGACAATACAATATTATGGCCTCAACGTGCTTATGTGATGATGGAGCCAGGACCTAAACATTACAACTCTTCAAAGGTTGGTAATAAAACATTTGAGTTTAGGCTCATGTAATTTGTAACTTCGAGTAGAATGTCTACTACACTTGTAGGTTAGTATAGCTTTGTAGAAAAGTATGATTTTTTTAAACTATACCTAATATAGGTATAGTTTAAAAAAAGTAATTCTTAAAGCGTAATTAATATTCAAATTTTCCTAAATTCCAAACCACTTTCAAAATCAATTTCAACATCTTATAAACTCACATTATGACATTTGCCTATATTATATAAATTCTCATTAACGTATCAACAATATTATTTATTCTCCAAGCCATAACAAACATAACTTACTATCATCTGCATACATAAAAGGCAATAAAACTAACACTAATCGATAAAATAGAAGCAATCTAACCGATAGCGAGTGCATCAGGTGGTGGAGTTACTGACCCACCCGACGCACGTGCCCGCCGCCCGCGCATCTGCCTACCTGGAGCCACTGACCGACACTTTCTTAACTTGGCAAAAAGAAATACATAGCATCTGCCCGCCCGAGGGCTGGGAATCTTGGAATTCATTAAAGGTTAGTTGAATGTTTTTCAAACAACTTTAAAATGATTATGTTATAATATTTGTAGGATTTTATTTTTAGCTTCACGCTGTATCCCCCCCTTAGCATAACCTCCAGGGCAGAGGGACACTGGGAACCTAGTTTTAACACTCCGTTCCCATTAAACGACGGAAACGGTTCCCGTTAAATGACGGAACACAACGTCGCACTTTGCATCGTGAAGTGCCCAGTGCGAAGAATTTAAAATATGAAATATTTTACTCTCCCGAGTGGGAATCGAACCCACTATACTCGCGTTTACAGTCGTATTCTTGTGCCCCTGCGCTACGACGGTCTGTTGATACATAATATTATGAATTTCGTCGGTTCCCGGAGGCGCGGGTTCGAGTCCCGCTACGTTCAAATTTTTACACGTTTTCTAAATAAGTATATTACAAATTTGTCTTCCCAGTTTAATAAATAAAGAATGTAGATGTTTATTAAACAATAAATATGAGAAATTCATATATTCGAAGAAAAAAGTAATAAAAATACGACCTTTACTTCAAATAGACGTTTGTTGCCTGTTGTTTAGCATTTAATTAAAGGAATGTATCCATACAAATAACAACCATGTTGATGGATCATACATTTTATTTTGTTAATCTAGAGCACTGGTTCCCAACCAGTGGTCCGCGGACCACCAGTGGTCCACAAAAGCCTAAATATGGTCCGCAAACGATTTTAATTTTATGACTGAGGATGATGAGGGGAAGTTCCAGTTTGATTATCACAGTTAATTTTTATTATACCTACATGCATAGTGGTCCCTGCTACCAATAATGATATAAAAGTGGTCCTTGATCAAGACAAAGTTGGGAACCCCTGATCTAGAGCTTTCAAACTATTTTTTATTCATTATGTGTCACCCCAGATGGAGCGGAATACAGAAAAGACACATCTAGGCTAAAGGCTAGTAGTAGCCAGGTCTATTTTATTTTGTTCTCTTGTTAAATATTAAACATCGACAATATGTTTTAGAAGATAGCTGGACTAGCGATCTTTTGCTCTGAACTGCCCCTTACTTTTCCATCGTGACGGATATGACGCCATAATCTAGAACTTATAATTATTGCTACACACGTATTATCGCATAAAATTATTATAAGAAGACGAGTACATCTGAAAATAATACACTTAAGTACTAAGTTCCCATTTATGTACGAAATAATTTAATTATAAAACTACTTAATATAAAAAGGGAAAGGAATTATTGAATAAGGTAACACAGATATGAAACGCATTGTTTTATTTTGAAAGATTTAAATTTAATGCAATTTACATTTTCCATATGTATATAAATTTTATACAATCCGTAAGACTGCAACTGTACACATTAGTATATGACGCGTCAAATCCTAGCACTTCTTTTCTAGTATTTTTCTTTGCCTCTAAGTTAAGGTTATCAGTTCATCATATTGTTACTGTATACAAAGTATAGACAGGACACACGTGTATGATATTTCATTTATTTCATTTTAGAAACCAAAAAATTTACCTAGGGAACCTAGTGTTAAGACACTCCATTTCCCACTTTCTGCCGAATTTTGGAGGCTTGAAATATAATTTTTTAACATGTCCATACAGTATTTGTTTTAGACGCCATCTATTGAGCATTTCATTAATAAAAAAAATTTTATCAGCTCAGATCTGGAGGCATTGGGTGCCGAGTGGCGGAACACAACGCCGCGCTTTGCCTCGACATCAGAGCGAAGAAATGGAAAATTTAAATAAATATATCATTTCCCAGAGTAGGGATCGAACCCACAACCAGCCGTATTTACAGTCACACTTTGTGCCCCTGCGCCACGATCAACCTCATTCATTTCATTAATTAATATATATTTTCGTAAAATAAGGTTAAAGCATATAAAAATCATAAAGATATTATCCTTTATCCTTTATTCATGACTTAGCTTATATGTATATAGACATGTTTATTTTCAGACCTGAAACAACTTAAAAATGGCCTTGATTCCGTGTAATAATTTATAGTGACAGATCAACTGATTCTAAAATCAGTTGATCCGATGGCATCAATAGAATCACTAAATCCATTAAAATTTTGTTTCATTGTTTACATTTATACTGTATAAATTATTAAAAGCAGTTGTATTCAAAACTGATCTATTTCATCATTGATGATGATGTTGATTTGAAAATGTTATCCAAAGTAAGCAGGTTCAATCTCATTTTCTTAATAATTTTTACGTAAAACGACAAAAAAATGCCTTACTCGTGTGTCCTTAAGCAAGTTTAGACGTATAAATACTTCGATAGTACTGCTTTACATGGTATGCTCTACATGGGCACTATGATCTCACGTTACATACATTATTAACTAATGGACGCCATATTATGCATTATTTATATGTTGTATTACAACACCTAATATAAAAAAAAAGTAACGAAAAATAAAAGAAACGAATCGTACATAAGTTTACTGTTACAAATTTCTAAAATTATTATGATATATAGTTTTACAAAGACTTTGAAATGATCAAAAGTGTGGGTAGAACTATCATTGTCCAGAAGATGGCACTTTTAAGCATTTCAAATATTTATTACTAGCTTTTATCTGCAGCTTCCAGATAAAATAAATAAAAAAATATATAGTCTTTTTTAGCCTTCCTACATAGTAAACTATCTAACAAAAAAAAATTAAAAAAAAACTGAGTTTATTGCGCTAGCATCAAATAATATTTTTAGTTATTAACCATAATTAATAAGTGATTTAAGGAAAACTAATACCAATTATGCGCAATATGGCGTCACTTATGCAATTTAGATATAAATACGTCACATCTAAGGGAATGTCGCTAAATATATCTACCAATACCAAAACAGGTACAATTGCTTGTGTTCTAATAAAATACAATTTCAAACTTTACCTCTATAGGTATATTAAACTAAGCACTAAGACATCAGTCTTTGGTGTCGTATATTCGTTAGATTTAAAATTTGAAATGCATAATAAAAATGCTCTACCAGATAATGTCTAACTAATATAATAAATAGAAATAGTTTGTGCTTGTTTTTTTTTTTACTATATATACATTACAATATATATATATTACAACCACAGTGTATTTAATAAAGATTTTATATACCGTCTTGGTTTATAAAAAAAGAAGCAAATGAAAATATATATATATATATATATATGTGTGTGTGTAGATATATTTTTGCTAACTTAATATCAATTAAAAACTAATGGACATTTCTGTGAGTTAGCGCACATTTTCAACCAGTAGAGCATTCTGAACAAGTAATTTAACTTTTATTACAGGAACTATAATTAGAGCTAGTATATAGCAACGTGTGAACAGTGTAGTTTCGTCGAACAACCGTATTTCAATATGTGAATAAAATATTTAGAAAATATCATCTGTTATGGAGAAGTGAATTGATTATATACACACAAATACGATGTAAACGTAAATCCAAAGATTTAAGAGAAAAAATCAAATATTTTTTTATTTATATAAATATCGCCGGAATATTTATTATCTATATAGATATTCCCCATAGGCAGATTAGGCGAGACAACCAAATGTCAAACATAGACATTTCAATCTCTACTAAAGATATGAGATTAAAATTATTATGTAATAACTTTTTTGTAGCTTAAAACTTTTTCTATATGATAATACTAATCATGAAAACTAAAAATAATTCAAGTAAGTAGTAAGTGTGAATCGAACCCGTCGCGTTTACAGTCACACGCTTTTGCGACTGTGCAATAACGGCCTCAAATACTCATAAGTTTTCTAAAAGATTATTTTATCTTTAGTTGGAATAACAGTTCAGAAATATAAAAAATCTCAGGATTTTCGTTCTGTGGGCTCTTACATGATATTTTAAATTTAAATAAAATATAATTTTAACTATGATGTTAAAAGGAACAACAAATATATTGATTGTATAATTTTTTATTATTTTGTTTATTTAAAGTTTCAAACTCAATAAGATTTTATTTGATTTTATATGATTACAATAAAATTTTCACTCAAAGCTCATAAAGTATTTTTAAATATTTTTTACTTGTTTCTCCCAACATAATAATACAAAAGATACATTTTACTTAAACAATTTTTTTTCTATTATAGATGAATATAAATAATTTACGCTATACAATGATATTTTTCCGATGTTTCGTGGCCACTTTGAAGTTAGTCTTTTTAAACTTAACTCAAATGCATACATTACTTCTGGAAAGAAAATTATCAATAATCAGAAAAAGACCTGAAATCAAATTCTCGTAGCCATCTAAAGCTTACTTCAGGGCGTCTACGATTCGTCGGCCGTACTGTGCTAATGAAGTTATTAAAAATATAACACTTGATCAACTATGATGAGCCATTATAATTATTATTTTAGATATATATTTTGATGTATTCTGATCAATAGTCAAATTTTATGGCTACTCTGAATTTTTATTTAATTTTTGTGCTCTACGTAATTATGCAAAATATCAATTAGACCACAATACACACTAAGATAAGTCTTTTAGAAAATCAATAAAATCAGACAACCAAATGAAAATGATCTCTTAACTATTTTTAAACATTTTTAAGTGTTATTCCACACTCAGGAAAGAAAAATATTTATTTAGAAAACGTTTAAAAAATTGAACGTAGCGAGACTATTCATACATTTTCTAGATAAGTATTTTTCTTTCCTAAGTGTGGAATAACACTTTAATTTTTTTTTAAAATATTTAAAAAATACTATTCTCTCTTGCCTAACGATAATTCTTAGTAATTATTATATTTTTGGGTAGCGGAAATTTGTAAAAATCTCCCTACAGAGATACTAACAACACAAATAAGTTGTAACAAGCGTAGCTCAATGAGAACGCATGGCTTAGCGGTCAGAGCGCCTGGTCGGTTTCCAGGAGGCGCGGGTTCGAGTCCAGCTACGTTCAAATTTTTAAACGTTTTCTAAATAAGTATTGATCTCTTAATATTAATTCGGTTCTCCGAGTTCTTTAATTCACTTCATCACTATCATGTTGTATGGAGAATATACAAAAATAATAAATAATACAATCGTGTATGGTAAATAAGAGATAAAGTTGAACCATGGGAAAATTAAATGCAAAAAGACATCCAATTAAAATATGGGTGTATTCATATTCCTTTTTATTATTAACAATTTTTTAATGTTTTGTGGTATTCTAATATATCTTTACTCTGACATATTAAATTGCTATATTCAAAGCAACCATAAACTGACCAAGCTATATCGACATCTCAAATAACGAACAGTATGGTTAACGAAAATTTCATTTTTTAGGATTTCCCTTTGATTTTTTCATTTCTTTAGAAAATCTAACTGCAGGGCGGCCACGACTCGTCGACCATACTGTCCACTCATATAATTTGCAATCTACATTGATTTTTATGCATCAAATGAATTTTCGTGAAGTTACGTAAATAATGTTTTTTTTAATGGGCTGAAAAATATTTTATATATTTCTATGGAATATTTGTCTTTGTGGAAGAAACTAGATTAAACAATCATTGCAAGAGACAGACATGACAGTATTACAGTCCATTTAAAACATTATATACATACTTTTTATTCTTTATGCATCTTTTATTTTCTTATAAATAATCTGTCACACTGTCTTACTATCGGTACATATGTGTACTATAATATATTTATACAAGTGAATTGAGTAATTTATTTAGCTAATCAGCATTATATGCTGATAAAACGAAAAATTAAAAGTACATAAGTCATCCAAAAAAATTTTAATACATCAACTAAAGCAGATACTTACAATATTTACATGAAATAAGTGGTAAAGATATATAGAAGAATAGTAGTATTACTAAAGTAGCTGCTTGAGGTTTCAACAGTGTGTGTGTGTGTGTGTGCCTCAAATTGGCATAACAGTCAATATTTGAACTGTATTCTTGAGAGATGATGATTTAAAAAAATAAACATACAAAATCGTTTACATTAAGTAAAAGATCAAAGTAGGTCAAAATCTTTGCTTATACCAAAAGTTTTGTAGCAAAATATTTTGTTTTTGCTACAAAACTTGGTTTAATTTCTTTTACAGCAAATGTGCTTTAAAAGAAATTAAAGGTATTGCGAGTTACTTTAATTCTATATATACATGCAACAATATATCTATATGGACTGGACGAACAGACAGACAGCCCTTGATAAGGATAATGAATTTATCAAGAAACAGTTTTATATAAATTAACACTATTAAAACTTGCAGCCATACTTACAATGACTTATACAATTTAAATTATAAATTATTTTATAATAATTTACAGTGTTGCAATATAAATAAAAGAAGTAACTTTTAATGATGAAATTAAAATTTGCACATCTTTGTAGAGACTACTAAATATATTTTCATCATTTAGAAATTGTGTTTAAAAAAAAACAACTAAAAGAAAGATTTGAAAAATTGAAACTGTCACAAATGGTTCCATGTTCCTATCAGTGTTGCCAGCATATTAAACACCACAATTAAATAAAGAATTTAATGATTGTCTCTCATTTGCTTTTTGATACAAAACAAAGTAAGTCACTATAAATACACCAAAATAAGCACATCACTTTGGTAGCTGGCAACACTAGTCACATCACATGTCACAGGACATCACTCTCACAGATACTTAGTCGCAATCCATATCAGTGTTGTACTGTCGATCCCTATCATTGTTGACAGAGGAGTTGGATCCAGTAGAACTGCTGGACCTGTTCTGCGGTGCCCATATTCCACCAGTAGTGATGGAGGAGCCAGGTGAAGAGGATGAACTGGTGTCATTGAAGGAATCCCACTGGGTTTGGAACCGTCGGAACACACCGGGATGGCGTCCGGCTGCTCGTCGTATGACTACACGAGGTGCTGTGGGAGAAATAATGAAGTAGTAACAAAATAGTTGTTGTAGCGCCGCCATAACAGTATGGCGGCGCTACAACGAATACAATATCCGCGATTCGGTTTCCACTCGGGAAGGCGAATTATTGTCATTTTCTCACTCAAACAAAAAGACAATGGTGGCATTGAGTTCCATTTACTAGGCAACATCCCGAACATATAATTTCGCGGTCTATGAAGTGTTTTTAAAACTGGGTTGATTCTGTTTGCCCAGCTAGTATAATATGCGGCACACAATGTGAAAATCATTTTCATTTTCTTCTTTCTTTTAACATCAGGTTCTGGTTCTCTCTGTTGTGTCCTGTTATATGTAGGACAAAGTATAATTCAAAATATTTTTAATTGAAATAAAACTTTTCAAGTCACTTTGTAATTACAATAAACATATCCTAAGGTTAAAGAAAACAAACATTAGATTTTTTTCATCATTACTTACGTAAATTAAAAATATAGTGAAAACCATACATGTATCTCTTTTAGAAAATACATTAAAATTCAAACATAAGATTTAGAATCACACCATTTGAAAACCATCCGTCTGTTTAAATTTTTGATTTTTTTCAAATTATTTGTATTTCCTAAATGTAAAATAAAATTAAAAGTAAAAAAAAACTACATACATATCCTTATCTGTCCTTCACCAATGGTAGTAGTTATTGTGGGTGTAGCACTAGTAGTAGTACTGCTAGTAGTTGTTGTAGTAGTGGTTGCCGGTGTAGTAGCGGCTGTGGATGCCTCCTCAGTGGACAACAAGGATCTACGACATATTGGGCAGGTGGCGTGGAGCTGGAGCCAGGGTGTGATACAGGTCTGGTGGAACACATGTTCACATTCCAAGCGAGATGTTGTTTCACCTGAGAAGTTTTGATTTTTAGTATTGATTGTACAGTAAGGTTGATGAGTCATGCGCAGATTTAAATTTTCTTTATTATTACTTAAAAAAATATTTATAAAAATCAAAACCCCGGCTGCATAAAACTAAAAAGAAAATAAACAAACCCAATAGTTTATTAGGATTAACAGTCGCGCCCTCATTAAATTATGAGGGGTTCCTGCAGGTAAACATTTTATTGATTGAAGAATTACTTATAGGTAGGTCCCAACGGGGGTTTTTGTTTTTATAAATATTTCTTTATTTTTAACGTTTTTTTAGGATTCATTATGGTAATGATAATCATGATATACCTTTTTGAAATCCTCGTATTGAGCTCTTGAATTTAATACCCATATTATATTCGAAACGAAAAAAATTTTTTCCACTAAGTCCAATGGCGTCCCATAGCCGCCATGATTTTTTAACGTCACCTTTCTAAGAACACTTGGGCTGCTAAATCGAATCTAACAATACCTCAATTATGTAAATCAGTTCAGCGGTTCTGGAGATATGAGGGGTAATAAAGAGTATTACATACATACATACATACATACATACATGATACGTGCGAAAAACATAACCCTTCCTTACCAGTCGGGAGTAAAAATATAAATCACGTTCAATAACAAATCAATTGTAATTTTTTATGATTTGCTACTTAGTTCTGCCACACAGCATGGAATGTCTTAAAAATTCCAGGAGCAGTCTTAAAACTAGGTTCACTCTGCCTACTTTACTAGAAGCAGGATACGGCGTGAAGCAAAAAGACATAAAGCCAATTAAAAATTGGGTCTGGAATGTAAAAAAAAATGTAATTGACCTAATTATTCTATTATAATAGAGAAATACAAACCCAATTGGAAATTCTCCCAACAGACCGAGCATGCTGTATTAGCGTTAGCCTGTTCCTCCGTCACTTGTTCAGTTGGCAGGGAGGCTAACCTCTCACGAGGTAGCGGCGGTGGTCCAGAGTGCTCTAATTGGCCGAGAAGCTGAGTCACTACTGCGTCAAGGCCTGAAAGGTGATTATTAAATAGTTAATTATAGCTTTATAATAATTAGTTCTTCTATTCAATACAGTTAATGTTTAATAACTTAATAACATTTTATTGTACATAGAAAATGGCTCTATCGAGTACAGGCTGCCCTGATGTTAGCTGTAAATGGCTACGCAGATTTGATGTTACGATTTTTCCCTACTTTTGATAATTCTCCTAGCGGTTATTCGTACAATATGCAAAAGTCCTGAAACATAACTTCAATGTGGCCCCGACACATCAGCAGTAAAGTACCAAAACCACAATGTAGTGTGGTCAGATACTTCCCAACTGTGCGATAATGATACGTGCGATAATAATTATTACTTTCTTTATCTTTGAAATAAACAGTTATTAATAATGCATTACTTACTAACTTAGTAAAATGTTCAGCTTTAAAAGTTTATGGGATAATTAAATAACAAATAAATCAGCTTCACGCTGTACCACGCACACAGCAAGTTAGGGAGAGGGAACCTAGTGTTAAGACACTCCGTTCCCCACTTTCTGCCGAATTTTGATTTAAATAACAAATATGATTTGTTTTTTGTAATACTAACATATAGTCGTTTTGTGGTAGTAGAATGTATATATGTTAATTAATTAAATGAATAATCTCACAATCCCCTCAAACACAAGCCACTAACACTATCATGGCGCCGTCTTTATGTGAGTATTGATGGGCGGAACATCAAATTGTACGTTAAATGACGGCAATAAGGTTGATTAATCCAAGTGGAAATTGAACCCACAACTATCGCATTTACAGCCAGACAATCTCATTGAATATGATGTGACTTTGTCAAGATGGATGGATGTTTGTTTCACTTTTGCGCAAAAACTACGAACCTTTACAGTAATAAAAATTATATATTAGAATAACTCATAAACGACAATTAATGTAAAAAAATTGGACAATTTGACTATAATAAAACAATTAAGCTTAAGCGGGCGAGCCGTGGGTGGCTGGCTAGGTAATCTGTATATATAAAAGGACTTGTCAAATATATATGGTATTGTACCATCTCCTCCCAGCACATAGTCTCCCAATGTACCGACCAGTACGAAATTTGGGCCAGCTGGAGACGAACCACCACCTGTTATACATACAAGCTCATCCATGAGAATATTGATTATCATAACTTCATACAGAACAAATATACACAAAATTAGGAATTAAATCCACAAACGTCACATTACAAAACTAGTATATACAAACGTATGTGGCATCATACCTTCTCCCCCGAACACATAGTCTCCCGGGGTGCCAACCAATACAAAGGGTGCTCCAGCTGTCATGGCGCCGGCTGGAGGCCGGCCACCGCCTATCATCCATACAAGCTCCTCCATGAGGGTGGGTCTCCTCGCTGTGCCTGTGTTAGGTGCGTTACTAGTAGATGATCCATTGGCTGCGGTGGGATTTGTACCACTGAGAAAAATAAGTATAATAACCACGTCATGAATATATATCTAATGATTGTTGACTAATCAAAACTATAAATATACAGATCTCAGTTAAAAATCGTTGTGTAATGAAAAACTCACCGCACACGACCACCAGACATTAAAAATGCTAAATCATTCAACATTGGAGGTGTACTCTGAAAATTTAAAATGATTATTTAATATTAATAAATGGAATTATAAATTCTTGCACATTTGTTTATATTTAAATTATTGTAATACATTGGATTTCTTTCTATTTGTGCAATAAAGTATTATTATTATTAAAACAAAAATAAAATAAATCAAATTCACACCGTATACCGCACACAGCAGGGTAGGCAGAAGTGCAGAGGGACCTAGTGTTAAGACACTTACTTCCCCACGCTCAGCCGAAATCTGGAGGCATTGCGTGTTCAGTGGTTAAACTCAATGCCGCGCTTTGCCTCGACACCAGAGCGAAGATATGGAAATGTAAATGTGAATAAATATTTCATTTCCCCGTGTGGGGATCAAACCCACGACCAGTAGAGTTTACAAGCACACTTTTTTTTCTGTTAAAAATTTAAATATCGCGTTATTTACAAGTACGAGTTCCATAGTGCTGCGGAAAGGACTCGAAGGATTAATGATTTGTACGGCCGTAGTATCGCAAAAGAAAACACAGTGCATTTTTAGTTCTATCGTCATCGAGTTCTGGAAATTTGACCAAGAACAAGGCCCGTGGACGGCAGAAGACCCAAGTTGATAATGAAGAATTGAAGAATATTGTGGAAGCGGATCTACCGCAAACCAGTCCGAGTTAGGCAAAGCGGCAAACACGCGTTCACTGCTGCGTTACATTACTTAACCGGCACAATAATGAAGGGTTTTTAAATCGAATCATTACCTGTGATAAAAAGTGGATTCTCTACGATAATCGGAAGGGCTCATTGTAATGGCTGGACTTTGGCAAACCAGTCAAATCCTGTCACAAGCGAACATTGATTAAAAAAAAATTACTAAGAAAGTGATTAGAGAACTAATGCTCGCAGGCAGATGCTATTGTCAAGAATTGCAAACCATAATGGTAAAGTTAGCTGCTAAACAACCGAGGCTGGTTCACGACAACACTAGACCACACACTGCACAACAGACGGCTACCAAATTAGAAGAGCTATAATTGGAATGTCTAAAACATCCACTACACTTCCCAGACCTTGCTCAACACATTACCATTTTTTACCAGATTACCATTTTTCAAAATTTGAATAACTTGTTACAAGGGAAAAAAATCTACCTTAATGGGGAGGTGAAAACCGATTCAAAGATTTTATTTATTACCGTCCAAATAGTTTTTTTAGTAAAGGGATCTATGAGATAGCAAAAAGGCATAGATAACAATTATATTAAAAAATATTTGCCTTTTTGTTCTTCTCATACCAAACGCCAACTTCATATGTATTTTATTTTACCTAATATATGTATTTTAGCTTCACACTGTATTGTACTGTTATATGTCAGGATTGGCAGACAAAACAAAGTGTCAAGACATTCTCCATTTTTCGCCCAAATTAAATTCACTACACGTTAGGTGACTTAATTTACTGCTGCGCTTTATCGAAAATGTCAAACAAAGACAGGTGGAATAAGTGAAAAAATATTATAATACATAACTTATATAACAGAAAATCTAATTGTTTTCTTATCTTTACATTAAAAGCAAGCCTCATAACATTTCTATGATAATAGACACAGATAAGGATCTAAGCATTTTATTTAAAGATTTCTTTGCTTTGTCAATTAAAACAATAAACATTAAAATGTATGAAGTCTTGCAATTTTTAAAGCAATGTTTAAATTAATTAAAAAATAAATAAAATTTATTTATTAACAAATAACATGTACAATTTTTGTTACATCTG
>DWAP01000923.1:0-17954 GCA_018230625.1 Heliconius eleuchia
ATTTCATCTCCACGAGTGGGGATCGAACCCACAACCAGTCGGTTTTACAGTCACATATCGTGCCTCTGCGCCACGACTGGCCTCAATCATATACTTAATTTATAGTAATTTTAAAAAAAAGGGAACCAAATAATTACACATAAAGAAACATAATAAATGTGTTTTTATTTTACAGATTGCTGATCTTCCTCCTCATTTGGTACTGGTCAGCGCAGGAATCATCGTAACATGCACAATTCTTCGTGCTTTACTTACGACTGCCTCTGCAGTTCGAAGTAATCTTAACATGAAGGAAAAATTCTTCGTTGGTCTCGCTTGGATGGCTAAAGCTACTGTACAAGTAAGTTAAGTCAAATTCATTACTTTGTAAAATAAATCTTTAGAACATGCTAAATATCGGAATTAGATCAAAATTACCGAATTATTATTTTTATTTTTGTTCTAGGCTGCATTAGCACCCGTGGCTCTGGATGAAGTACGCAAAATGACTGTCGACGATGAATCAAAAGCTGAACTTTTAAACTATGCGGAAACTGTGATCACTGTATGCATCATGTCTATTGTAATCACTGCTCCACTTGGGGCTATTGTTATCACAATAATGGGACCTAAACTTCTCTCCAAGACCTCCAAACCACCCGTATTGGAAGGTAAACTAAAATTAATTACCTCTATTTTTTGATTAAAATATTTTAATAAAATCTTATTTACATTCGTTTACAACATAATATATTACAAGAATATTAAGTTTTATACAATCGTTGAATAAAAAGAAAAATGTAACTTTAATATGTCGTTTTCCGATTATTTCTAATCAACCATATGAAAAATTATAAGGTTTAATTTTGTATGGATCGAATGCTGTTGTCTTGTTTTTTCCAGTGTAGTAGAAGTGGTTTGGTTCTATACCGTCGTATTTACTTGCATTATTAAACTTAGGATTAATTTGATTCAAATAATTATTCATTGTAGGGCTAGAATTATTATATTTATACGAAATACTTGCTGGATAACTTGATGTACTTAAGTTATGGCCGTCTGGAGCAAATTTTGATTTTGTTGATGAAATATTTGAAGCGGGTATTGTACTTGTTTCTTGTTTAAAATAATTAAAATAAGACGTATTTGACGACAATCCAATATTTGGTTGATATTGCGAATTGTTCTGTGATTGATATTTATTATTACTTGAATGCACTGGAGTAGAAAAATATGTATGACCTGGTTGTGTTTTGTTGAGCGAAACGGAATATATTGAATTGTTTAATTTTTTATTAGTGGATGATGATAGATTTCGAGAATTGTATACAGACAAATTCGTTATACTTATGTTTGAATTTGCATTGTTTAGCTTAGAATTATTGGTATGAATTGAATTGATATTGAAAGGTCTATAGGAACTAGACTTATATTGAGGATAGTTTATTGTACTAAGAGTACTATTATTAGCAATGTTTTGGTTAAAACTGTTATTTCTTAAAAAATATTAGAAGAGATATTTGAATAATTGTTATAAAAGTTATGACGATAATTAATTAATGGGCTTGATTTACTATTAAATTGACTTGATCCAGTGTTTTGATTATTGTTATATGAATGATAAGGGTAACTAGAAATTGTAAAACTCTCGTTTCCTGTTGGATAATACGGCGGTCTTAGGCTTACTGGATTTTGCGGTGGATAACTTAACGTAGTACTGTATGTATATGTCGAATAACCTTGATTATATTTAGAATTGTCATCAGCAGATCTATTGTTGGAGTTATTAATCAGATGGTATCCATAATGTGGTTTTGATGATGGCTTATAATAATCTGTATGGTTCCTCAAATATGATGGTATCCCTGTTTGGTATCCCGGTAACTGTCTGTAATTAATTTGGCGATTAGTACGATCGGTCACACCTTTAGTATTTTTCCATTTTTTTGTACTTAAATCGGCATCTGCTGCATTGTCATAGTAATATTCCACAAACTTTCTTGCACCTTCAAATTTCTCTGTTGATTTGGAACTCAAACAAGTTTTAAAAAACAGGATATATATCAAAATGGTGTATATAATATTTGATAATTTAAAATGATACATATTAGCGCACTACACCATACTCTCTTAAATATGCTGCGTATTTAAAATGTTTTATTCGAATGACGATACACTTTGACACTCTTATCTCTACGAATGTGTTTATAAATATGATGTCAGAATTAATATAATTATTAAAGGTTAAAATAAAATATTATTTCGATAGTGTTTTAATGTTATTTGCTAATTGTATTTTTTTTTAATTTCAGGATGGCGCCGATCCCATAGACCATCTATTCGCGATATCTCAATCATAGATGAGGAAGAGATGGCGGAGCGTGATGCAGAAGCAGAAGCCGATACTCCAAATTCACCCCCCGTTTCACCATTACCCACAGCGACACCTAACGCGTACAGCACACCTAATCCTATCACTGTACAACCTAATAATCGCACGTGAGCCAAACATCACTTGCTCATTAAGGTCCGTATTTAGAAACTGCTCTCAAGTCTGAAGTCGATCTCGAAATGCCGTTTTCCATTAAAAAATACATATCTATCAATGAAAACGACAACATCTCAAGATCGATCTCAGACTTGAAAGTGATTTATAAATAGGGGCTTAAGTTCCCGTCCACACTCGTTATGTAGATTTCCTTAGGTTTTATTGCGATGAAATATTATTGATACTATCATATTTATATTTAATATCAAATATTTGACTAACCTGATTAGTTTTTTTAAACTTTCAATCATATTCTAATTTTTTATCTAATGTTTACAATATGTAAAGATGAAGAAATCATTTAAATAACAGAAAATATAGCTTTTATAAAAAACGACTACTTCACAATGAATTAATATAAATTTTATATTATTATCCGCCTTTGAAACGACTGGCAACTGAAATGGCGATGCACTTGTGATTTTGTAAAATTAATTATAAACTTATATTAATATTTTTTATACGTGAGGCTAAGAGACATACTTTATTTGATGGTAATTCTTATCGAATTGAAATAGTTGATGTTGTTATCCAAAGCCTCAATTTTAAACTGCGTTTCGTATTCGAAAGGCAGTTAGTGGTACCATTACAAACATTTTTTAATTCCCTTAACATCATTGTGATAGTTTTTTAGGATTCCATACCTTTTAAGGAAAAAACTCTTATAAGATAACTTTGTTGTCGGTCCGTCTGTCTGCCTGTCTGTCGAGAGCCTTTATCTCAGGAACGCTTGGAGATATCGAGTTGAAATTCAAACCATATACTCGATAGAAAATTATGGGGCGGTATTTGTACATTTACTTAAAAAAGGAACATGGCCCGAAGCCTGTGTGCGGGACACAGCGTGAAGCTGATTTTAAATAATTTGGCTAATTCATGGTGCCTTTCAAAAACAATAAATGAGTATATTTTTTATTGTATAACTAATAACTTATACATATTTATACATTATGTCCATTACCAGTGCTAATCAGAAACAATAAATTTTACAAAGAATCACTTAGTACTTACAATGGGACCTTAATGTTATTTAGTTAATTATATAAAAAACTAGTAATAGTTTTTAGAACTTAATTTAATATTAAAATAAGCACTATGCTATGTATTTATACTTAGAATTTAATCAGTATTCTTAATTTAATGATATTGTATATCGATATAGTCTCGATATAAACTTAGTATAGTAATTGTAGTATTAAGTCAACTTGTAGTACACACGTTGTGAATGTGGGACCACTTTGTCTGTATAAAAAATCTATTTAAACCGTGTCATAGTTAAAATTTTTAAAAAAATATGTAAATAAATTTTTCGAGCATTATACTTAAACATGTGTTTTTTTTGTGTAAAGTTACCTTTTCATATTATTATATTATTTGTTTATTAAAGGCAGTTTTAACTTAATTCCAGTAGTCTATATATCTATCTATACTAGAATAATAAATCGGAAGAGCCCATTTGTTTGTTTAAACGGACCAAGTAAATCAGACCAGTAAATCAAGGTCTTAGCTCTGGATTTACTAGTCTGATTTACTTTTTTTTGTTTTTCATGAAAGCTGCATTCTTCAGGAAAGCTATAGGCTATATAATATCGGAATAACAATAATAAGGAACGCCATCGAACTGCTTTAAGCGCGTGTCCTGTAAAAATTGTTCATTATATGTACTTTGTACGACAAACGTATTCAAATGCAAATGCAGCATAATAAAAGTATTATAGTATGCCGCTAGTACTATAATAAAACAGTAAAAAAATTGTGTCTGTACATAACATTTTTAATTTACGTAAAAATAATATAGGGGGCTTAAAATTACTAATAGAACATGATTTTATTGTCTGTCCGTTTGTCTTTTTGTACACGCCTTCTTGTGAACTACTAGACCGATTTAAATAAAACTTGTTTTGTTAAATCACCCTATATCCCGCATACAGCAGGGTAGGCAGAGAGAAAGTTAATATCGAGAATTCCTCGAATTTCGCCGCGTTTCGCCTCGACACTAGAGCGAAGAAATGAAAATTTAAATAAATATTTAATTTCCTCGAGCGGGAATCGTACCTACAACCGCGTCGCGTCGCGTCGCGTTTACAGTCACACTTTATGCCCCTGCGCCATATCTGGACTCAACGGAGACAAACTATTTGTACTTATGTACGAGTTACATATGAAAAAACTGCTAGAACGCTTCTGGAAAGGACTATAAAATAAAAACAAAATGGCTGACTGAAATATTTATTTTTTAAAGATAATTTTTTTACTGCTGCTTTTCCAATACTAAGTATACCTTATTGTATGACTAGATTAAATACATTTTACGTTTAATACATACATTTACGTTTGATACACACATACAAATAACAAACATGTAGATATATTTATGCTCATGACACAGTTTTCTAATTTTATTTAAGTCAATCATTCATCAATTACCAATTTATTAAACAAATAGGTGGGATTAAACGCTTGTTTCCTAATATTTTGTTATTCAAAAAAAATATATATTTTTAAATTATATAATAGTGTTCAATATTAAAAGAATAAAAGTAAAACTCAATAAAAAAAACAATGAGTGTGGCAATGATCCACAAGCAAAAAGAATTATTGCTTATTTATATTTAGTTTTATATTTTTTATCAGTAAAGAATGAAGTGCCTGTATAGATTTTTACTAAAAGTGGTAATTATTTCATTTTATAGAAAAAAACGTTTAAAAAGAAGAATGGAATGTGACTACACATTAAACTAATCCAACTCAATTTTTTTGTTCTAAGAGTGAGCGTAAACGGCTTTTTAGAAGTTTTACACTGTGTTACACATCATAGCAAGGCTGGCAAAGAGAACCTGAGAACTTAGGGTTAAGAGACAACATTCTCCACTTTCCGTCAAAATCTAGAAGCATTGCGGTTTGAGTGGCGCAACTCAACACCGCGTTTTGTCTCGTTTTCAAACTGAAGAATTGAAAATATTAAATATTTCATTTCAATCAAACACACAGCCTGTTGCGCTTAGTGACGGCCTCTACGTTTTTTTATATCACCTACAGTAATTTCTACATCCAACTTAATATTAAACAATAGCAATTTATTCTTAAATTCAATATTAATTACAGCATACACACATAGTAACAGAAAACTATCTACTTAGTCTGGCCATAAATACTGGTACAATTAAAATAAACAAAATAATACTTTTGAATTTGGAATCTGCCATTTTTATACGATTTTTCATTGTGTTTTCTTATTTTCGCGCCAATATATTGTAAATATTATGTGATATCACAGTGGTCGCATTACATAAAGTAGGTAAGTTAGGTTCTCCACAGATACAATGAAACCTCCTCTGCTTGTGACAGAAAGTGATCTAGCCGTCCATGTAGTCTTCGTACGAAAAAATGTGATTAAAGCTAAAAGAGAAAGAATTTAAAGAAATCCTGTCTTTAAGACATAAGAAGAAGCAAAAGATTTTATCTTGTCCTGTATTTAAAAGATTACTTAGGACTTGTAACCTATGAGAGACGTGCTGGTCATATCGTAACTGATGCTAATTTAAAAAGCATAGGGTGGTGAAATAAAAAAAAACTAGTAAGCGGTACGTAAAAGAGGTCACACAAAAGTTTTAAAACATATTAAATTACCGTATTTATGCTAAAAAAGCTCTAAAATAACTACCCAATTAGTCAACAGAACTACGTGGGCATTGTAGGGCATAAAAGTGACTGAGCCATATTTTTGGAAAAAAAGGTATCAGAATATCGGTACAAGTGCATCAAGATATCAAGATATCAAGATATCTTGAGAGGATAGTTAATCCCCTCAAAACACCATGTTCAATAAGCATAAATGGTCCTTACAGCAAGGCTCGGCGCCAGGTCTTAAAGCTAGATCCACCCAATCTTGGTTAGAAACGAAAATTCCAGACTTCATTAGAACTGAAGATTGCCCACCATCTAGACCTGAGCTTAATCCACTAGATTGTTGATGATGTTTTACTATCAGTTTTAGAAAATAGGGCTTGCTTTAAATGCCATAATAATTAAGAGTCTCTAAAATACGATTGACAGTGAAGAATTTTCCCATAGAAAGAATGCGTGCTAGCAGCACAAGCATTAATATCTGGCCTCAACGTTTAAAGGACTGTATTGCCGCCTACGGAGATAAATTCAAATAAGCTTTGTATATATTTTAATGGCTTTATATGAATGATACGTGCAATAAAAAAAATATCCTTTGTAACAATATTTATGGCAAGACTAGGAAGAGTATTTCTTAATTTCTTTTTAAATTATGCAAGATCTAATATTTATGATCAACAATACTTATTTATCTTTAGTTTGCATTAATGGCATCAAGGTGGCAAATCAATATTTTTTTAATATTTTCAATGTATGCATTGTTAGTGTCAAATATTTAGTTTGCTATTCTTAGAAAATAATGTAACGCTAATAACATAGAGAGGCCTAAATAATACTTAATAAGAAAAAAATACTATAAGCCAATGAATGCACACACACATACACACGTTATATGTTAAAATACAATTATACAATTTTAAATTGGTCAATGACAAACATAAATCGGGTGTTAATAATGAACTAACACTGCTTATTATTTGATAAAGATATCCGTAAATTAGTGCGTTCATCTGAACTAACTGTTCTGGACAAAAATGTGGATGAAGTTCTACTTGAGGAAGACGTGGCGTTGTTCTGCACATCCGGTTTCTCGAGTCCTGTGCGAATTAGTAAAGGTTAATGAATTTTCACAACAAAATTCAATGAAATAACATGCATACATTTAACTATATTGTAGGGTGGTTTGTGAAGTATATGTTAGGACGCAGTCACCGTTTTTCAAGTGCTCTGTTTTAGTGTGATGTATGCTGCTACGGTTATAGATAAGCATAATATTTCCCCTAATGGGACTTATGCGGCACATCCTTATCGTGTTAAACATATAGACAATGACAAAACATGTAAACGTATTATACACGGTTATATATACAATTTTAATGTAATCACAACACTAAACATATCACATATCAAGTGGAATCGTGTAGTACAAGTTATATCAGTACTACACGCATCGTAGTAACATACGCCACCAGTAGTAATGACGATTATTTTATGTTAATAAAATATTAGCTGATCTTTAATATAGATATTAGATACAACAGTAATTAATTCTAATATGTACTTGTCTCTTTCGATGTGCGAGATAAACCTGGAAAAAATATGTTTTAAAATATGATAATATTCATATATTAAGGAAGCTTTTTAATTATGTTTAAGCTTTTAAAGTCTAATAACTTTTTTTTACAAGATTGTCGTAACTTAATGGCTAACACGATGGCGCTCTAAGTACCTATCTCTAAGTACCTACATTTCACGTGGAATTATATTTACGACGACGTGTTTAAGTCACTTTTAATTTAAAATGAGCTCAAAATACGAAATGCAGTTTTTTGTTACTTTAGTAAATATCATTAAAAGACTTAATTTTTTTTATTAGCTTCACGTTGTATCCCGCACACAGCAGGGTATGCAGAGATGTTAAGACACTCCGTTCCCCACTTTCTGCCGAATTTTGGAGGCATTGCGTGTTGAGTGACAGAACTCAACGCCGCGAAATAAAGTCAATTACGTTTTAAAAGACTTAATACTACTCTCAAATGAGTGAAATTATAGAAAGATGAAATATATATTTCTTCCCCTTTTACATTCCTGATACTTTTCAATTGAATATTAATTTTATTTGGTACTTCTTGTCTATTCTTGTAACTGAGCAAGTGTACTAGAACGCACTGTGCACAATAATGAAGCATTTATCCTTGTATTTAACATTTTCCTACCTTTTAAAAGTATAGAAAAGATTTATTCAAGATTCCTGTCGTCTTATAAGATAACTCTTTCAAATCATTTCAAATACAATACATTACAATATATCGATTCAGTTACATTTTGCACATAACTTCTATAAAATTTACATTCATACCCACGGTATGGTTATTAACTATACCGGTATGG
This sequence comes from Heliconius eleuchia, assembly GCA_018230625.1. Lineage (NCBI taxonomy): Eukaryota > Metazoa > Arthropoda > Insecta > Lepidoptera > Nymphalidae > Heliconius > Heliconius eleuchia. The sequence goes on from DWAP01000923.1 coordinate 8,546, forward strand.
CTATTAACTTACGGTATTCCGTACAATATCTTTTTTTATTTTATTAAAACATAATTGGATTTAACCCAAACGACCTAAGGTAACTTTGTTTTTGTCGTCAAAATATAACAATAATATGTTCACAACACAATACTTTTAAGTTACATTAAAAAATAACGTGAATCATAACGTTAACCTGTCTTTAATTATTAATGAAGCAAGTAAATTTAAATAGTTTTCAATGTTATCTATTTGGTTTTTTTTTACTTTTAGATGTACTAGGTCCACAAGGAGTATATTTGAATATTTTATTGACCACTTCGTCGAACAATATTTAGTTTCCTTACTAAGCAAGGAAGCAGCAAAGAATTAATAATATTGCCATATAGCTTTTATTAACCGTGCAACTATTTTGTACTTTATTACTTTTATATAATATAGGGTGAGAGATAGGAAGAAAGACAACTAAACAATTCTTATAAATAAAATAAATAAATCTAGTGTTAAGACACTCCGTTCCCCCACTTTCTGCTGAATTCTAGAGGCATGCGTGTTGAGTGACAGAACTCAACGCTCCACTTTGCCTTGAGGCCAGAGCGAAGAAATGGAAATATAAATTTAAGTAAATATTTCATCTTCTCGAATGAGGATCGAACCCACAACCAGTCGATTTTACAGTCACACTTTGTGCCCCTGCGTCACTACTGGCCTTTCTTTTATACCTCACCCAGCACAGTTTATCGTTTTATGATATTAAAAAGACAATTACGTTTTACAAGCCTATCCAGCCTAGTCGGTAAAATTCGTAAAAAACACAAACGAATGTAAAGATAAAAAAGAATATATATGTAGTACAATTTTCATAAATTACTTACCAAGTCGTTTTCTGATAAGATAATAAACTTTCGGCTTGACAACTAGTATCAAAAATATGAAAACTCCTTGCATTTCATTGAAGAGATCCACAATATTCCATAGCCAAAATGGTTTGGACACTACAGTGGAAAGAAGTTCACATATCCATCCAGCGCCCATCACCACCCACAGCTTGCCCGTTAGTATGAAACTAAAGGAAGAAAATATATATATATTTACATATATTCGTAATACAAAACTAAGATTTTCTATCACTTCATAAAAAATAAATATTTCAAATACTATCAAACCACATCAGTTTTAAAGTGAAGTAGTTGGATAATTTATAGTGACAGGAACACGTGTGTTTATCTCTATATCGAAATAAATTGAATTTGATTTTAAATGTTCTTCAAAGTATTTTGATTGATGTTATCGAATTAATATTTTTTTTCTTGATAGAATAGGCCAAAACATACTGTCCAATTTTAAAGTAAGCAGAGAAAAGTATTAAGACACTCCGTTCTCTACTTTCCAGTTATTATACTTTTTGTTTTAAATAGCAAAACCCGACGTCATGCATTCCCCCAAATGAGGATCGATTCCATTACGATTTTACGACTCTACATATAGCCAAACACTGCCTAAGTACACAGAATACTTCCTAATGGAGGTGCTCCAACCGTACGATATTATATTAAAGTAAAAAACAAACGTAAGTTATTTCTTATAAGCTTTCTACATATAAAATTGTAAAAAATATGTTTACACTGTAAGAATATTTTTTTAAAACCGACCAAAAAATACTCACTATGCCGTGTTCTAGATATCATTCATTACTACTCTTCTTTTGTAGATAATAAATATATATAGCAATATTAAGCACCTACGAAACAATTAGTGACCGTCGTGAGCACAGTGTACAACTGCGGCGGTTGTTAGTTCGATTCGGGAAATTAATTACTTTCATTTCCTCTGTCAGGTGACACAACATAAAGCGGCGTAGAATTCCGTCACTCAACGGGCAATGTCTCGAATACAGTCGATGCGTAGCAAGTTTTCTAAATGCTCTTACATTGTTTTTTCGCAACTATATTCAATGTACCCACAAAACCCAATTTCTAACTGTTACAAAAGCTACTCTAACTACTAATCTATTTATAAAAAAAAGGGTATACGACCATTAAATCAATTGAAATATATAGCGCCAATAACGACCAAGAAATTAACTTTACTGCCAATAAAACTATAAATGTGGCTTAAGTGGCGAGTAATGATATCTTCATACATCCGCAAAATCTAATAAATTTTATATATATTAACAAAAGAAAAAAAATGAATCCTTCTATTAATATAAAATATTTACACCATACCCCAAGTGGAAATTGTTCCCACTGGTGCTTCTGGCGTAACTCAAAGTAAAGTAATTTTGTACACCAGAAATATCTATTATTAATATATTTGTTAAAGAATCTTATTTATTATAATATTTTATATTGACACAGTTAACAGAATTTAGTCAAATACATTTGAGGCCTTCACACCATATAAATAGTATTTACTTTCCTACTATGAGAGCAAATAAACTCGTGTTAACACAAGAAAATCAATATTTTCATAGATTTGAAGATAAAAAATATTAACTGTGTTATTATAATTACATAAACAAATAAAAACCAATTTATTGGTACATATATAAAAGTAGGTACATATATAAAATTTCTTATTTTTAACTGTGTTAAAAGTACTTAAAACGGTGAATCAAAATAATTAACTGCGATTTAATTTGATTTTTGGAAATTAATAGTTAAATAAGTTATATCATGTATTATTTTTACATACACTACTATTACGGCCAATATAATTTATTTAATCATATCCTAAATTGATGCTATATATTAATGTAACCCGCTGGTGCCCAACCAGTGGTCCGCGGACCACCAGTGGTTCGTAGAAGCCTAAATATGGTCCGCGAACGATATTAATTTTATGACTGCGTATGGTAAGGCGACGTTTTTGTTTGATTATCACGCGTTGAGTTCTGCCACTCAACACGTAATGCCTCCAGAATTCGGCAGAAAGTGGTGAAAGGAGTGTCTTAACACTAGGTTCCCTCTTACCTACTTTGCTGTGTGCGGGATACAGTGTGAAGCTGATTAGATTTTTTTTATTCGGATAATATAAACACGGTGACAGTTTTATATACCTAGAGATGATATCATCTATGTAAATTATTGTACAGTTAAAAACATATATATATCGTGCTCAATACATTTACAATTAATTTTTGAACTTATAAAAATGTTATGAAAAAAAATGAGGAAAACGAGCCGAAAACTTTACCGCGTGCTTCCCTAGTGTCGCCTTTAGATATTGTTTTTTTATTATAATTTATGCAAATATCGCAAATATAAATATATCGTATAAAAATTTCCTTACTTGGCTCTATCTATACGAAATCTTCGCTTAGCTCTGTCTCCTACAGAACCAGCTTGTAGACGATGGACCTCCGATTTTACCTGGGCGCAATGGCGCGCCGTAAGCAGCCACAAGATAAAGTTAATACCTGTGACTATACCCATTGGAATCACGAAAAATATATAGTGCGGCCAATCAGATCGCGAATTTTGAACTGAAAGAAATTTGTAAAATTATAACAATTTAAATAAATTGTGAAGAAACATTGGACGTAATATAATAGTCATGCCTTGTGTCTAGCATTCGTCTATTTTCCGATAAATATTTTGTAAATTCAACATTATTTATGTTTTAAAATTATACCTAATATGTATACATGACAGTGTATATATAATACCTTAGTATTACTGTAGCATCAAGCACTATATAGAAAAGCGGATTTTATTTAACAAACAGACTTACTATTTTTTTTTTCTCTTTTGATTTTTGTATTTCTATTACATGTTGTAAAACGATAATATTTTTTTCATGCAGAGTTTACCTTACATATTATGATTGTGCATATAATTTAAATTAATTTTGTGCTATTATATATTTTCCCTTTTATTGTGCAAATATTGTAGCTAAACCGAACAAATAATCAACCTATATCTTATAAATCACACACTTATTCCATTAATACGTTTTTTATTTAAAATAGTAAATATAAACCCATTCGTCAAGATGTTTCAACTTTAATCTCTTTAAAAACCAGTCTCAAGAATCCTTCAACAGCCAAAAACAGGTACTTTTTACTATCTATCTTTATATTATATATTTTGTGTAGATATAACAACCAACGATACGACAATATATTACTCCTCTATATATTTATAAAACATAACTCGATTTATTTCCTATAGATTAACTGTAAAAGAATATTTATATTTATAGATAATCTTTTCTATGAACTTAACACAGGTATCATTTAACAATATAAGTTTAAACCTATTTTCCTTAACGCGAAGGCAGTAGATATTAAACATAAATAGATATATAAAAATGTAAGTTCATGTAACTTACAAGCTCGTATATAAAATAATGCAGTTTAGATAATAATTAATCAGTTGGTCCGCTACATTACATTGTTTGAATATTATGTATATTCTAAGTTACTATTGGGAAATTTGCAAAAAATAATGCTTTATTATTACATTTAATAAGCCGCGGGGACTGAAACAAGCGCTTAACATACGTTGATCGATTAAATATTGAAATGGCAGCGTTTGGGTTTTAAATTCTCATTATTTTTGCACAGAGAGTGGATATGCGAACAAGTTTTATTTTGTCTAACTTCAGAGAAACAGTTGTTAATCTGTATTTAAGTAATTAATCATGGATATAACTTATCCATATCATAGAGCTGACGATATCATGATATCATTTAGTATCCAAATAAGTCCCTCTCTTACGCCGGTTCTTCTCAGGTCTGAGGCATTAACTTTAGCGAACTGGTGGTAAATTATTTGACGTTCAAAAAATGAAGCATGTGACTTCTTATTTCGAATAAAATTATTTGACTTTGACTTTATTTCATAAACTGATCGCATTTGATAGCATATTTATTAAAATGTATAATGTATCCGATATTCTAAATAAAAATAATGTTAATATTCAAAATCATTAATAGTCTATTGTTTATATAAACATAGTCTAACCTAACATAACCTAAAAAAATCCATTACGAGATTTTTATATATCCTAATTGAAGTAGTGTTAAGTAGCAAAGTTAGTAGGTAAGGTCATATTTTTTTTATATTTTCCTGATTCGAATAGGCACGAGTAGATTTTTTCCGCGTACTTCTGCAGTTTGTTTAATGAGGATAATTAACACCCTTGTTTCCGCGATGTACCTAACTAGGACCCAATCAGTGCCGACCAAGGATGAGATTTTAGTAGCTATTCGGATGGAGGCCACATCTGCTAGTCCATAAATCTCACGTAAGATGTTTGATGCAGCATCAGTAACATGATTTCCTCACGTGAGAAAAAAACTAACGTAAAAAATGTGTACAAACTACAATAATAAATAATCATTTATTTTCCTGCGTAACCACAGAATTATAAGGGACCGAATAAGGTTTAATTATTTATAGTATATACTGAAGATGAAATTATAATGAAAAAGTTGTCATAAAATTAAAAGATAGTATTTTGAATAGCACGATTTTTGAATTGAATATAAATAATTTATTCATCACTTGTCAAAATATAATAAAACATGTTTATTATTACTCTGCCATATAGAGAACAAAAATCGTGTATAATCCCCGGACTATTAAATTAATTATCAAATTGAGATTGATTCTCATTATTTCATTAGTAATAATGCCCGGGCACTATGAAAAATAGCTTATATTATTATTTTTTACTTGATCCACGACATATATATTTAAATTAGGAAACTCTTTCGACAAAAGTGTGTACATCTTTGACTGAAGATCAACACTATGATATTATACATAAATACTCAAGAAATGGATAATAAATATATAATATAAATGTATATTATGTTATAGAGGAAGTTATCTTGTTTGATTATAGGTTTTTATAATTTATTTTTAGAATATAACATTGGTTAACTCCTGCCGAATTGGTAATTTTTGTCATTTAGTCGACTAACGCGAACAAAGTGGAAGAATATGAAAATATACCATATCCATGACATGATGTTTTACATGAATATTTAGTTATATGGATATTGAAAAAAAGTTTTTCTTTTTGAACAGCAATTTATATTTATATCAATACTTAAAATCCACATCTTTACTTGTAGTTTGTACAGATAAAGTCGCGTTAAGTATCTTGTCTTATGCACTTTCAGTACAATCACCAAAAAAAGTAACTTTATAGTGGAGATACTAAAACAGAAGGCAATTTAAAAATTTACAAACAAAAAAAAAAGTCAATCATGAGTTTTTTTGCCAAAAATAGATTACGATTGATATATTTTATATCTACGGAGCTGCACACGAAAGTTAGTTATTCTCATAGCTTACCAGACCCAAACCAGCATATCCCAACTCCCATATTAGCATCCAATACAGAAGCAACGGGATAGTAATCTAAAAAGAACATGGTCAGTGTGAACACTATAGTCACGCTCCATGCGTACAGCGAATACCAGATAAATCGCCGACATTCGGAACCGGCTTTGTGAAGAGTCTTCACTGTTCGAATACTCCTAAAAATAAAACAAAAGTAAATACCAATATAAAATAAGAAGGTAAACCAATATAAAATAATTACATAAGCAAAAGATACAAGTTCCTTGTTGAAGTTTTGTATTTTTATGACGCGTTCAAGGTAATATAACTTATTTTTGAAATAGATATATAAAGTAGTATATAGTTTTTTATAAAATGTCCTTTTTTAAATTAAATAAAATAAATAATTAAAATGTTAATTAAAAACTAATCGTGCAATACGCAAATGACTAATCAATCCTACACAATTTAATTGTGAGTTCGATTCTCAGTCTCTGATTCGTGACGGTTAAAAATAGTACTTAGATTATCAGCCATCTATTTTTATCTTTCGTAGAATTTGAAAAAAAAAATGTTTCATGAAATGTTATGGCGCAGTGGCACAGCGTTTCATTGTAAACGCGACTGCTGTGAGTTCGACTCCCACACAGGGAATAAATTATTTTGCTTTCCTAGTTCCTCTGGTAAGGAAGTCTCAAAACTTTAGAGGAAAGTGTGAAACTATGGACTTAATTTCATTAAACAAATAATAAATAAAGAAAATTCTAGTAAAAAACTTTAATAAATGAAACACTTATATACAAGTATTAAACAAAGCATGATATTACGCACTAATGGCTAAATTGCGTATAATATTAATGTAAGATAGTTGCCTCCCTCCTCCATAGGTCACGGATATTAAACGCCCAACGATAGGAAAAGCTTCGCGATCATTATCTGATAGTGGGTGAAATAAACGATAACATAGAGTGTTGATAAAGTAGCACCGTTATTGGTTAATTATTATCAACGATCAATACAAGGAAAATATAATCAAGTTAAATTAAGTGCATTATGAATTTTGCCTCCAGCTTCGGCGGAAATGGGAGAACGAGAGTGTCTTAAGGTTCCCTCTGCCTTCCCTGCTGTGTGCGGGATACAGCGTGAAGCTAAGAAAAAAATAGAGAAATCAATACAAAGAAAATGTAATCAAGTTAAAATAAGTGCATGATGAATTTTCCGTTTCCCACTTTTATTTCCTTCTGAAGTCACGCCGCGCTTTATTTCGTTACCAGAGCGAAGAAAATTAAAATATTGAAAAGGAAACAAACCTGCACTATTGATTGGTCTCAATTTTTTTATATGGCAAAAAAAAGACATGTTAATAATATGTTTAATTATAACAATATATGTGTTAATAATAAGATATTTATAGATGTTAAAACATCCACAATTTCCAAGCGTCTTCACCTGAATATTCTCACCGAAGGTAGTATAAACAATTGATCGTAAATGTTAACATATACCAAATGTTTTCATATTTAATAATTTTATGATACATACTTTACACGTCATCATGATTTATTTTTAGATCATTTGCTGTTCGACTTCGTGGTATTCAAATTAACATACATATTCTGCCTTCAAATTCCCCACTGACAGTTATATTGGTTAATTAAGGCCCCACCTCCTTTATGGCTAATATGTTAAGTGAATGTTGGTTTTCGTTAGTCAATTTATTAAATATTTACTTAGTTCTTACCTTTAATTGAAATATAATATATATGAGGCCAATCGTGGCGCAGCGGCACAAAGTGTGCCTGTAAAACCGATTGGTTGTTGATTCGATCCCCACTCGAGGAGATGAAATATTTATTTAGATTTATATTTCCATTTCTTCGCTCTGGTGTCGAAGCAAAGCGCGGCGTCGAGTTCTGCCACTCAACACGCAATGCATCCAAAATTCGGCAGAAAGTGGGAAACGGAGTGTCTTAACACTAGGTTCCCTCTGCCTAAACAGCGGTGTGCGGGTATTTATGTATTATATTCCAGCTCTACACGTAACACAGTAAACCTTACGTAATTAAATTAATATTAAAACTAAATACATAGTTGTAATGACGTCAACGGACAGAAAAAATGAATAAAACATTTCTTCATTCTTTTTTTTATAATAATGTGTGTAACCCAATGAATTTTATATATGTCATGTAAATAAAAAAATAGTTCAATAATATACAGTAATTACAGGGATAAAAATGAAAAATATCTTATTTGTTATGTGAATAAAAGTAAATATGAATACTAATTCGGATTAGACATTCGGATTTCACAATAATACATATACAAATAGATATCAACTTTTTAAAATTTTATCTATCTACAAATATCAGATTTTTACAATGTCTACTTAATAAATAAAATCAAAAAAATACGCTCCGATTGTAAAAAAGGTGTTTTACAATTAATTGACTAATACTTTTTCAAGGTTAAACATGTTGAGTTTTAACGTAAAAACCCGACAAGACTCACTAATAACAATATTAAACAATAAGATAATTTTCGCAGTAATATTCACAATGGACCAGATTGATATTTATGGATGTTGGAAAGAAAATGTTTGTCGTCAATATAATTATAGATTTTATTGTATTTAACTAGACGACACGCTGAAATATTGGAAAAAGGCGTTGTCTCTGTAAGTATAGCACATGGGTGTGTAAAAACAAAGCAGATTACCTTGAATCTCTAATACTCCCTTGCCCATTATTACCTACGATTAATGAAACTATTTAACTCATTATAACATAATTAAACGAATTATTAACTGTTTATTTATAGCAAAATCTCAAATACAACTAATTACTACTAATTTATTTCCAAATAAAATACTGTATTTAGGACTACGGATTAAATTTGAGTTTTTTGAGCAATATTTTAATTTGGGGCATGAGCTAAAGACATTAAAAGACAAATTATTTTTATAAAAATATTAGTAAGTCAGTTTGTAGTAAGACGTTTTGTACTATATTTCTGCTGTTTAAAAAAAATAATCGTATTTGTTGCCTAATATTTACTTAAATTTATATTTCCATTACTTCGCTCTGGCGTCGAGGCAAAGCGCGGCGTTGAGTTCTGCCACTCAACACGCA
>DWAP01000924.1:0-17954 GCA_018230625.1 Heliconius eleuchia
ACCATCAGGTGACCCGCACGCTCGTTTGCCGTGTCTTTTCCATAAAAAAAAAAGAATTTCGATTCTACGCAACACTCTTTAATAATTTTTTCTACGTCCTAAACTTCAACTTTCTTAGTTCAGTAGTTTGGTCTGTATTTTGTTACTCGGTAACGGGAATAATATAAAATATGTATTAAAAAATAATTTAATAAACTTATAGTACAAATATTAAATTAACTTTTAAATGTATTCAGTATGAAATCTACTCGATTTAAGTAAACTGCAAAATCTTAGACCTCTTAAAAGATTTATAAAACTACCTCTAGCAGCCAGCTAGCAATAAAGGGATACGCGAGGTTCTTTTATTGCCACCACCAGACCGTGGGACCGCGAAATAAACGAAAAAAATAAAAATAGACGTAACAGGACTGACCGCATATTGTTGCACGAAAGAAACAATAAGAAAAAATATAATTTTATGAGTACATGAGGCTTATTACGAGAGCGCTGGACTGGTATAAGGTATAGGAATTATAATTGATACCTTAGTGTTGTGTGATTTGCATAATGTACCTGTAGCTAGAGATCGTAGGATCTTTTTTTATTTTCATTTTAAGTATAAGAAAAGTTATATTCATTTTATATAACTTCACGGTGTATACCGCACACTGCAGATTAAGCTGAGGGGAACTCTAGGCTCTCGAGGTTCCGTTTCTATTAAGACACTTCCGTTTCCTAATTTCTGACGAATTCTAAATGCATTGAGTGTTGAGTGGCCAAACTCTATGGCACGCTCTACCCTCTTACGAGAGCGAGGTGGTAATACTTCATTCCCTCGAGTGGAAATCGAACCTACACCCCGTCGCATTTACAGTCATAGTTTCAAATTCAAATTCAACATGAGACATCGCATCGTAAGTGGCAGAACTTAACACCGCGCGTCGTTTTGTTAAAAAAGTAGAAAGACGATTTCATTTTATACATACTAATCTTAAATTATAATAAGAAGTGCGAAGTTACTGTGTGTAATGTACTGCGACGATGCCTCTGTAATTATAGCGGTAATATTGTTTTTTTTCACCTAAATCAGAAAGAACCTAATGAAAGGTACCTTTTTTCAGTATTTTTATTAAATTGTTATGTTCTGTTCTTATTGTATGGCGTTTTGAGCGCGCCTGTTGAGCACTAATCGCTTTGCCAATATTGCGTTGTATAGAGCTGTACAGCTGGGACGCTGGGCCCTTAGCTTAGAACAGTCTGTTCATCTCTTTTTTTGACGGTTTCGTACCCTCAACTACCTAAGCAATAGTCGGCTGCAATTGTATTTAATCAAAAACTATATTGCATTTCAGTATCGATGTTTTATAGCAACAATTTGCAGATTAATAAGACACGCTCTAGCGGTTGAAAGCTCAATGCCCGTGAAGCTTTATAAAACCATTTTTAGGTTTTTCTTAAGAATAAGCTTAAAAACATAAGCTAGGAAAAATTATTGCATAGAATAATATTTTATTTTTATCGAAGTCTCTAACGACATATTTTCTTTCACGCTTTATTAATGAAAACCTAGTTTTATTATACTATCAACCTAGTTAATCAATCTAGTGTCGAATGGCACAACTCACTTTGTTTTCCAAACGGTAAAATAGATACAATTTATTCCCTTGAATTAAGGTCGAACCCAGTACCATCGCGTTTATAGCCAGATGCTGTTCCACTGTACGCTAGACTCTGTTATGTTAAAAAGAGACTCTGATAAGTATTAAATAATCTTCTTCTATTTTATTACAATTATAATTAGAAAAACATAGACAAAATATTTTCTATAATAAAAATAAAAAAAAATGTAATTATTGCGTCCAAATTTCAAAATTAGATGGACTTTACCGGGTCTCTGAAATGTTGTAAACAGGTAGGTACAATTCTTTTATTAGGGTTTCATGCTTGAAAAGATAAAAAACGATTTCTTTATTAATCCATCTATCAAGACGTTTCAGTGTAATGAATATCGAATCACCAGGTCTACAGTCCTAGTCCCAGTCACACTATCGTGGACCTATAATTATTAAATTCGACAAGAAATTCTGTCTGTCACTTGACAGAATAAATAAAGGAAAAAATCTAAAAAAAATTCAGTGTTATCATAGAAAAAAACATATATACTTGAACCACAAATAAAATTTGTGTTTTTTTTCTGTTTCATACATAAAACTTTTTTTTACGTTTAATATAAAACTTTAGTTTCTCAACATTCATAAGTTATATATAGTTCCTGTTGACCTGCAAATCCTATATCATGAAATTAGTATGGAATCATATGGAATCCACAGTAGGCGAATCCGAATTGCACTTACTATGAAATAACTATTTTTTAAGATCTTATAAAATTCTAGAAGTTATTTTAGATAAAAATTATAAAATAAAGATATCTTTAATAATCGTAAATAGTATATTGTTGTAGTTAACAATGATCTTTGACATAGTGTTGCAATTTAATGCACATTATATACATAATTATGTACTATAAATACAATTGATGATAGCAAAACATCGCATTGGAAGTAAACGACTCTTTTCAAGGTTAATCTAAATCAAGATTTTTTTAGTTTCCCGCAGTACCCCTCATATAAAAGGGGAGGAAGGGGAAACCCTGTGCTCTGTTATCCACTTCGAAAGTTACACAATAATAACAAGAAAAGAAATAATTATTCGTTAGAAATAATGTATTTAAAAATCACAATATTTTTTGGTTTTTATTTAATCTTTGAAATACATTAGTTACGAAACTGGTGTAATCAAACGAATATCGGTAGATCGATAGCATTCGTATAATACAAGTCGGATATACGTACATTATAACGATTTCACTCAATATTAATAATTTTTATTAACCTTGGTTTTCTATTCGTAATAATTTATTTAATTACACACTCCTGTAGGTACTTAAGAAAGTCGTAGTTCGGAGCGGGATTATTTTATTTTCTCGCTCTGGTAAAAAGACAAAGGGCGGCATTAAGTTACGCCACTCTTGGAAATTGAGAGAAAATTGGGATAGGTTGGATTAGCTGAAAATTGGGTGGAGTGTTTTTTATCGTCATTTGAACGAACTTAAGGCATTAGTTTGCCTGCGAATGTTATATAGCAATCGCGCTGGTAAGATTCTTGGCCAAAGAATGACATTCTAAACGTCTTGGTATATAACCAACTGTTGATAAAAATATTTATTTTTGAAGCACTATAATATAATATTTTATACAAAAAAGTAAACAAAATTAAATTGTTAATGGAAATTACCTTCATAAATCATAACAGTTGAGTCGTAATTAATTCAACCCAGAGATAAAGAACGATTTGATCTTCAAGGAAATATCAAGTCAATACATAGATTTTTTGGTTCGTTCGTTCGTTTAAATTAATCTATACAAAAATGCCTATAAAAATCCTATCTACGTGTACACTGTAACAACTACATATTTACCAATTGTACATTTAGCTAATGATTTATGTAACTAATTTAAAAACTGTACAGGAGTTAATTTGCAATCATTACAGTAATTTTACAAAGAATATTATGAATCCTTACCCAAATCGAAATGAAACATTTAAGGCTATTTCTGAAGCAGTAAATTAAATTATTCACTGACATCAGCACATTTAACAGTTTTAAAAAAATATAACAGGTAAAAAGAACGTAATATTACAAGAATATACTAATAGTATACGTATAATAAATAATTAGCCTTTTGTGTATTCTATAAATATCAAATATTAAGTTTGGTCGTAATTTTTAGTTCAAAACTTTCAAAAATTCTTATAGAAATTACGATAATGTAAAAAAATCATATTAGGATATTACAGGTTAAAGTAATAAAAAATCATATCATAATTTATTTTAATTATCAATCAATTGTATATTAGAGGCCAGTCGTGGCGCAGCGGTACAAAGAGTGACTGTAAAACCAACTGGTTGTGGGTTTGATCCTCACTCGAAGGGATGAAATATTTACTTAAAATTATATTGCCATTTCTTCGCTTTGGTGTCGAGGCAAAGCGCGGTGTTGAGTTCTGCCACTTAACACGCAATGCCTAAAGAATTCGGCAGAAAGTGGGAAACGGAGTGTCTTACACTAGGTTCCCTCTGCCTACCCTACTGTTTGCGTGAAGCTGATTTAATCATGTAGTTTAAGCGGGTGAAGCTGCATGCGGGCCGCTAGTATATTAATTAAGACCAAACATTTTTCTTAAAGGTACCAAAGATATATGGATAGGTATCATTAAAATCTCCGCAAAACGAGCAAGGAGAATTAAAAGTTCACGACATTCGTTCATTGACACCATGAGAAAAAAAATACCTACAAAAAATACTAATTTTAGTTAAATATTAAATTGTATAAAATATTACATTTTTATACAATTAAATATTTTTAATTAGGCAGCATATAATAAAGCTAGGGTTTCGTTCTTAAACTTATCTTACGGATGAGGAATAATTGTTTTGGATTATTTACATGAAGTACATTGTGAGGTTCCGCCATAATGCGATTGAATAGGTATAGTTAACTGACGGAGAGGCTCGTCTTAAACGGCAATAAAAGGTTTTTTTTAACTTCACATAGCAGGGTAAGCAGGGGGAACCTGGAAACCTAGTGCTAATAAACTATATGTTCCCTATTCAGATACTTCCGTTTCCTACTTTCCGAATTCTTGAAGAGGTGGAACTTGGTGGCGCCTTGTCTGATCACTAGAGCGAACAATTTTAAATATTTAATATTTTATTCTACCGAGTGGGAATCGAAATCACAACTGCGACGGGCATTTACGCCGTAAGTCGCACGCTTGTGCGAATGTTTTATTATTAAACAAATCAACAAAAACAATATATGTATGAAGTGAAGCAGAAGCGGATGTAGTCAGTAAAAAATAAAAACTATATAATGTATCAATTATTTCTAACAATAAGTGACTGTAAGCCCGAAGTTTATGGGTTCGATTCCCATTCAAGAAAAATAATTAGACAGAGCAACGTTGAGATCCGTTATTCAACGCGTTATGTCTCAAAATTTGGGCCGTGCCTTAACGTTAAGTTCCCTTTGTATAGTAAAAAACTTTGAAGCTGAAAAAATGTCAGTCAAGTGCGAGATGGACTTGTCTGTCAAGATTTTCATACCGATCCTAATAGATATTGTAGATTAATGGAAAATACAACTCGTAAAAGTTGAGAAAATTAAATTTTATAAATTACAAATTTTGTATGTAATGAAATACAAATAACATTTTCTTCTATGATACAGATTCACTTAAAAAAGAAAATTAATGGAAAATACTATATAGTCTTACGGGGCCAATTTCGTACAACATGTTGCAAAAACAACGCACAAACGCTTTTTTTATTGGCTTCACTTAAAAGGAAAATTTCTGTGTACCAGAAGATGGTAAACCAGGACATTTCTTAATAATTTAAAAATGGTTTTGACAGACGGACAACAAAGTGATCCCAGAAGAGATTCGTTGTTTTTTTTTGTGGTACGGAGCCCGAAAATATCCTTTACATTAACAGATAATTGCTGAAATTAGTTGTAAGTGCCCTGACGTAATAGCGAACACGTTTCTGTAAACGCCACGCCGTGGTAATATCATAATACAATGAAGGTCATCAAGGTGTACGAACTCTATACACTAATGTAATTTGCAAGTGGTAATCGTTTTGTTAAAACTTTTTTTGTGGTGAAAAAAAATGGGGATTATTAATTTTAGATCGAAGCTGTCGTCTCTCAAGACGCACCGTGATGATAAACTTGGCGGTGGTGGGTTCGATTCTCACTCGTTGGAATTAATTATTTACGTTTTCACCACTCACCGCGCAATGTCTCGAGTGGGGGTGCGCGGGGAGCGAAGGGTCTTAGTACGTGATTTTCTAATTATACGATATTTTTATAAATTTGGTCTGACAGTGCTGGCGAAAGAACTTAATATTAAGCTTTACCTAACGACACGGTAAAGTTAATATCCATACAAATATTATAAAGCTGAAGAGTTTGTTTGGTTGCACTGATTTGAGGAACTACTGTTTGGAATTAAGAGACCTTTTTGTGTTGGATAGTGATTTTATGGAACAATGCAAGAAAGCTGTAGAAGAATGTACCTGCGATTAGAGTACCTCAGGCACTTCGAATATATTACATACATAAGTCTCAGTTATTTCAGTTATTCCACTTGGTAATAGATAAAATTAAATATAATAATTTCGTTTGGAACCCAGTCATACCTAACATATAACAGCGATCCCACGATAATGTTTTAAATGCTTCGAGCTCAAGATTATACGTATTTGTATTTGATGTGATGTCATCAATTCCATACTATAATAAAATTTCTTATTATGAACGTTTCTCACCACCGCTGTCGTACAATAGGCTTCGAATTAATAAGATACCTTTAGGTAGGTACATATGTAGTTGTCACGTAGGGATAAGACTAATGAATTATATTAAAACTCATCAAATTTCCTGATCATTTCCATTTTAAGAAATATAGCTTTAGTTAGGTTATTATAATAGTATAACAAAAATATTGTCTAAATATTTAAAGAGACGCCTGCTTATATTAATAAAGCAATAGTTTCAATATATAATATTGCTATTCCTAAATTAACCCTAAGATTAACATGACAATATTGGCATGTTCCTACTGCTCAGTTATATATATTGACACGATAATTATCAGTTCAAATCTCGCCTTACCCAGACGTTCATATTAAGTACTTCCGTGATAGGTAAAACTTTGATTTACTAAATGCGTTATGTTTTAAATGTGCGAAAACTAGAATGCAGCGTTATTCATCATATATTTTCTTTTGTCATTTTACTGTATGAGGATGTCACAGCGCAGCAGGATAGTAAGAGTAGTTTGTAGGTTCGATTCTCTGTATATGTGATACTGATACAGAATGACCCTAATCTTATATTTATAATCGGTATGTGTATCGGTGTAATCTAAAAACTATAATTGGCATATATATTACAACTACACTGTATTCATTAATTAAAGATAAATAGATAAGAAAATATTTAATATAAATAATAGCAAAAAAATCCCTTAAATACACCAGGACCTACTATTATGTGCATTACTACGTATATACAAGTGCGAACATGCTTTCATAGAGTTAACAAAAAAATCTTATCGCATATGCATGCATATAACCAAACAGATAAAAAAATCTTTAAATTTCTGTATATATCCGACTAAGTGCATATAAAGCCGGTGCAACAGTGTTTGCTATCTTACGTCTGAGCGCGTCCCGAAGCGCGGTGGATAGCGCGGCGAGTGTATCGCGTAGCATCGCGTGGTGACGCTCGAACATGCTTATATCTATATATTTATAATTGCTTTTTTTATTTTAACGTATTTCAATAAGGCATTTTGTAATTGAAATATTTACAACAGACTATTTATTATATAAAAAGTTGAGAAATATAAATTATAGACTAACTTTGATTTTAGTTAGACAATGTTGTTTCAATATTTACTAAAATAATGTTTAATTTTTAAACTTAATTAGTAACATCATTCCATATAAAATTTTTATTAAATTTTTTTAAAGCTTAGATAGTTAAATTAGGTTTATATAACTATAACTTACAAGCGGGATGATCATACAGTGGCGCCACTCGCGTCCCCTCAAGAGGTCCTCCAGTGAGGCGTGCGGAGATGGCTTCCAGGAACTCTCTAACATTGTGCAGGTCAGTACGACCTTCACTAGAACTGGGCCCATCGCAGTCTTCTTCTTCTGAAATATAAATAATATTAAATAATAATTTCGTCCCTTTTAAAATATATTTTAACGTAGTGATTGTTGAAGCAACGATTGGGAGCTCGTTTCCCACTCGAGGGTATAAATGATTTTCCGTTTTTATGTATCCGTTATCCGTTAATAAAAAGACAAATTATGGCGTTGAGTTCCACCATTCTACCCGCAACGTCTTGAATATTGGACAGCGCGTGGGGAACGGTTTTTATTGTAATTTTATGAGTAAGTTTGATTATATTTATGATATTTAATAAAAAAATCACTTGAGAGAGAAAGCAAATGAGAGAAAAAGAAGAAAATCTCTTGTTTAAGAGTATCTTCACCCAAGGGATCTACATTGTACATGAAGGGAAAAGAAAATAATGAGTTATGTTAGGTACTTGGTTCTCTCGCAAAGGTGAATTTAGAAATAAGTATTTTTCATTGGAGTTGGTAGCTCCATTGGTTTGCAAATTCAAATTTTATATATATAAAGTTGTGTATTTCTTAGCAGATTTAATTATTTTTCAAAATCAAAATTAAGAAGATGCCATTTTTTACTTTAGTTTATCAAGAATGACACACTTATAAAAGAAGAAGGTGCCGTTTCGTGGTATTAATCATGGAGTATGAGACGCATTTAGTAAGAAGCGAGTTATATATTTAATATTTTTAAAATATCTTACCAATTTGCTCTAGTTTGTCTGTGCTGAATGACCACGGCATAAGGCTGAGTGCACGTTGCACTTGTCTCAAAAACCACGCGCCTGATTCAAATTTGATAGGACTGAAAAATAAAAATGAAAAGTATTATAATTGTATAGAATTTATTATAATGTTTCTAATTTTTTATGAAATTTCAACAATCATGCTGTTATTATTTTTTTACTTTATTCCATTTTGTGGGATTTGAACCTACAACCGTCGCGCTAACAATCGCAAGCTTGTGCTCCTGTGCCACGATGGTCTCTAGGTTTTCAGGTGCCAAAAAGCGCCTTACAAAATATAATAGCAAATTTTCGCTTGTTTGTTAAAACAATACTTATCACAGGATCCTAATTCTTGCTAATTTTATATTGTCTTCAAATTATATAATCCGAACCAAGGTTCTCCAAAATAATTCAATAATATTTCTTTAAACTCATAAAATATTCAGATCTTTATTTTTTCGCTCCAATAACATACAAGTACACCGTGGCGTTAAAAAAATTTAATCGAAAAGTGATTTCTTAATAAACTTCTCAATGTAAATTTATTCCACAAATCAGGATAAACTGAAGGAAGGTTTCTTTTTCCAATCTACTTCGTTCCTAATTGTTATTTTTCTTTTCGAAACATTGCATGTTGAGTAAAAGATCTCAACGTTGCGTTTTGTCTACCATAGCGAGGAAAAGAAATAATCATCTAAATATTATCATTCTTCCGATTGGGAACTAAACCAACAACTATCGCGTTTACAAAACACCACTGCACCACTATAGCCCCAAAGATAAAACGATATCAACAATTAGGGTCTCGGGGCATTGCCTGCCACAGTTTCAGCCAATTTAATAAATAAGGGCCAGTCGTGGTTCAGGGGCACAAAGTGTGACTATAAAATCGACTGGTTGTGGGTTTGATCTCCACTCGAGAAAATGAAATATTTATTTACATTTCTTCGCTCTGGTGTCGACGTAAAGCGCGGCGTTGAGTTTCGCTACTCAACACGCAAGCCCTCCAGAATTCGGCAGAAAGTGGCGAACGGAGTGTCTTAACACTAGGTTCCCACTGCCTACCCTGCTGTGTGCGGGATACAGCGTGAAGCTAATTTTTTATAAAAAATGTAGTAATTTTGTTAAACTTCCCTATTAATATTCCCTAAATTGATATAAATTTTAAAATTATGAACCAATTGAAATAAAACAAGCACAAATTTTTTAGGAAAGTTTGCCAAAACACAGAAGTGAAAACTGCATTCAAAACGAGTAAGCCGTCTCTGAGATTAGCATGCAAACCGACAAAATATACCTACATATAGAAAAAATTGACCAAAAATATATAAATCATTGTTTTGGGTTCCATTACATTGATAAATGCCCCTTATAATAGATTTGTCAAGTATATTAGATGTAGAGATGCGAGAGATAGGTTAATTTTTTTTTATACGTTCCTATAGATTTTCTAATACTTACTGGTAATGCTCGCACACGCACGGCACCGCGCCCCCGAGCTGGTCTCCGCCACATCTAAGACATATGTTGTTATATTCTTCCTTAGAAGTGATACACAACCGTTCTGGCTTCTTTCGCTCGTCACTGGAAAAGACAAAGTATAATATATATTGTTAGAAATCGGAAGCGGTTAACGTTTTTGAAAAAAACACATATCGTCTATATGTTTCTAAAATACTTAGAAAGAGATACGATGCTTATTTTTGATGTGTTCAATGAAATATTTGGGGTCAATAATTGCAAAAACTGCTTACGTAATACTTGAATGGCCCCTTAGATATTGCGTGTTAAGTGGCGGAACTCAACGCCACGGTTTTACTTCGTTATCAGAGCGATGGGAATGATAATGTTAATGTTAAATATTTCATTTCTTCGGGGATCGCACCCACAACCTGTCGTGTTTACAGGCACACGCTTGTGCCGTGCGTCACGACCGGTCTCAGTAAGTTTGTATTTAAAAACATAACAAAAGTTCTCCTCATCTAAATTGCAGTGGATACACAGAAACTTATACAACAAAATATAATGTTGTGCTTTTCAATCTTGTCTAAGTACATCAATCAATCAATCACAGACAACATAAAAAAACGGGCGCATTATATACATTATTGCACCTGCATATATGCAGGTGATACGTCATTACCCTGGCTGCTATATTTGTTAATGTAGGTCTCCCGCGTCGCGTCGTCGCGTTGGGAAAGGCTTTTGCAGTTGGCACACGAGTTGCACAACTTGAGCATTGAGATCTAATTAACACGAGAATTGAATCATATATGAAATGTAGGCAAAGTTGAAAATTGTAGATTTTAAATTTAAAAGAATATTAGTTTAGAAGCCGCCGTGGCGCAGCGGCAGAGCCACTGTTAGTCGACGGTTGTTAGTTTGATTTCCACTTGCAGGTATAATTTTTTTGGACTGGGGGAAGGACAAACGGTGGTGAATGCGACTTCATAAAAATTGGGTGGTGCGCGGGGAACGTGTCTTTACACTAGGTTCCATCTGCTTTCTCTGATATATGCTGTTCCATCTGCTTTCTCTAATCTATATTTATGTATTTGTATAGGTATAATTTAAATATGACTTTGTCCAAATTGGATTTGAAACCACAGCCATTACAAACGATCAGGCTTATAACAACCTAACATGACATAAGAGTACATTGAAATATGAGTAGCGGAAATCAGACTGAGTGTCTTAACACTAAGTTCCCTCCGTGTATCCTACTTTGCAGGAAAAAGCATGAAGATGTTTTATGATTTAGAATGACAATGACATAGATATTTAAGACCTTGCCCTTTAAAACAACGTACGTGTAGGACATTAAAACTTGCCTTAAATAGAAATGGAAATGAGGACGAAGAGACCTGTTCAGATTTAAAATTCTAGATCACTATTGTAAAGTTGACACTAGTAAATTTTAGATTGCCAGTTCGAATCGAATGTGTTTTTGGTTCAATTTTATTAGTATAATTTATTTTATAATATCATTTATTATACTTTAGCACTAGCGGAAGGGTCCGCAGATTCGTCCGCTTGAATTATGCGAGCATTTATTAAATATATTTAGTTTTCAATAAGATAGAAAATATAAGATCTGTAAAAGGTTTGACATTGGCTTTGCGTCGAGATGTCTCCTCGCTGTGCGTTCTCTACCGCATTTATCATGGGGAGAGTTCTGGAGATCTGTATGACCTGTTATCTACCTCCTTGTATATCAAATAGAAATATATTTTAATATACATTTTAGTATACATGTATGTCGAGAGATATTACAAATATGACAAAAAATAGCCAACGTCCATCGAAAGACAATTAAGTTTTGCTATTTGGACAGAAAAAGTTACTTTCGAATTTACAATATATGTAAGTATGGATATACATATGTTAATGTTATTACAATTTTTACATCTGACATGGTGCAATGTATATATAACATTGGTGTCTCTAGAATTAGATGAAAAATATAGAACATACTTATTTAAAATACTTATTTAGAAAACGTATAAAAATTTTAACGTAGCGGGACTCGAACTCGCGCCTCCTGGAAACCGACCAGACGCTTTGACCGCTAAGCCATACATTCAACGTGTTTAAAAATATAGAACATATTATGGTGTATGCTGTGTACGTTTAACCCTAATCATAAATTACTTTGTATAACTATGGATTATTCGTTTTATTATTTTATATTACATGTCCAGATAAATAAAAATATAAAATAACAAACAACTCGTGTCTGAATCCTGTGTGAAGCGATTCGCATGAGCATGATAATTAAAAGTAATCTCTAAATATCCTTTGTCTCTAAGGTCTTGTTATACGCGTATAGTTTTGGTTCTATAGTTGTGAGTTTGATGTCTTGGAACAAAAATTGTCTTTAATTTTCACACTTTCAAAAGCAGAAAGCTGCTGTTGAAAGTAATCGAGGTCCCCTGCTTTTCTTCTGCTCTTTCATGCTTCAATAATATTTTTAGTCATTCACAAAATTCTTCATCTTTTTTATAAGTACTGTGATATTTTTGTTAGTCTTTAAATTATTTTTTATAATATATTTTATATTTCGCCCATCAACAAGCGGATTAAAAAAGGAAAAGCGGAGGGGGGAGTGTCTTAATACAACGAACTTACTATACATGTGTATCTATAGTCATTGAATTAATTAAAACTACGTGCATAAGTTTTCTTTAATATTACTTCCTTTAAGTTCATGATAGTATTGTTTTAATACAAAATTTTGTAACAAAATGCTTACCAGGGTCAAATAGTTGTTATAATTTCACATTTATTGAAAAATAATCGTAGCCCATAACTTTGCATCGACATTAAGGCATAAAATGAAAAGTCCCCTAGTCCTACCCCGCACTCCTTAATGCTCCTATGTACCTACTAGCCAATTTTTGGAGTTTTCTATCAGTAACTCGGTAACGAAAGAGTATTATACCGTGCCGTTGTCTCGTGGGTTGTTCTTAGTTGATTAAAGAATGCTTAAAGTAAAGAATATCTTATATCTATTAAATTAAAGAGTATTTTAAACTTGAATTTATTTTTTTCATTATTTTATAATAGATAATATATTTCACAAATTATCCGAAAATGTATTTAAAACGATTAAATTCTTTAAATATAGATTTATTTAATTGCTACCAATGGCACTGCAGCTATTTTAATTTAACATTCATATAATGATTTTTTTTTATTTATGGGAAATGTTAGTAAAGGTCACGTTAATTAGTGCAACATTTTTATTCATATAATGCGCACGATTTCGTATTTTTCGAATTTAAAAGTAGACCTAACGCCGAATGATAGCTATTATAAATCCAAATTCTAAATATTATCTTTACTTTTGAATCGAACGAATACAGAAGAAGCCACCATCAGCTCGGAAGGCTCTTAATATTATAAAAGCGAAAGTTTGTGAGGATGGATGTATGTATGTGTTTGTTACTCTTTCAGGAAAAAACTACAAGACGGATTTGGATGAAACCTTACAGTAAAATAGGTTATACATCAGAATGGTAGGCTACAATTTGTAATGATGTTATGTTATTTTGGTTGTAATATAAAGATACCTACATGTCATTTAAGTTGAAAAAAAATCTATCCTCTGAGAACTATTTTGGCCATGGGAGTTACATAAAGATGATGTACCATATTTTTTTTTGTCTTGAATAGTTCTAATTATATATAACATTATTTTTTATTTTGTTTACGATTTGGCGCCCACTACAAACTTATCACTTTACATGAGAACTATTCTAAATTACTTTTTTATTAAGATATTTTATGCTTTTTAGTCCTCGAAATCAGTTCATTTCAACGTCCTTTTTTTATATTATCAATATCAGTTTTCTTGTATGGTTACTTTAATTCCATGCTGTTTGCACGTATTTTTATCAAATTAATTTAAAGTAGCAATTAAGAATATATTGCGAAATTTTATTATAAACACGTATACATACCCATGAAAGATTTATGGATCCCTGGCTATAACTGGCGTTGCAAATTATAAAATTATTTTCTTATTTATATTATACTTTGAGGTAAGACAAATGTGACAGGATGTGAGTTCGATTCCCCGTGTAAGAAATAAAATATTTAATGTTTTCATTTCGGAACGGAAGTGGGTCTGAGTCTTAATGAGTCCTATCTGTCTATGTGCGGGATAGAACGTAAAGATAAAAAAATATATATTTATTTCATATAAATATACATGGTTATAGTATTTTATTTCAACATTTAATATGAAATATAAAAATTTAGTATCTTTAATAACAGATACTACTAATGGTGATAAAATAAACAGCCCCATAAAAGGTGGATGAATCATTTTTTATAAAGTGTATAAATGTATTTTACGTAACTTCTACATTTTTTAGAAGATTTAATTAGACATATTTCATGTAAGATTGCTGATTCTACCACATCTTAACGCCGAATTTATTTATTAGTCTTATGATATTAAAAGAACCGGCAAACGCGAGTCGGCAGTTCATAATTTTAGGTCAACCGGAAGTACCCACCTTATTAATTTTGATTCCCTTTATATGGTCGAAATATGCGTTTTTTGCGATATAAGCGACCATATCTTTTTTTAAGTAAATGTAGAAATACGATTTTGTCAGGAAATCAACTAAGGAAAGGTACCGTAGATCTGAGTATATGATTTGAATCCAAGAGTTCCTGAGTTAAAGGCTCTTGACAGACGGATAAACAAACATACCGACGGACAACAAAGTGGTTTTATAAGTACAACTTAAAAGGTACTGAACCCTAGCAACAAAGTGATCTTATAAGGGGTGTTTTTTTTAAAAGATACGGAACCCTAAAAATAATTTGTTTTTGTACTTTTTTCCATGAGGGGCAAAGTGATAAATCGAATTCTATTGGCCGCTCTTTTAAAGACATTGCATGATTATTATTCTAGCTCTTGTCTGCACAAGTAAATGAGATCAATTATTTTTTAATAAGATCGCTATCCGAAGAAGAAGCCGTGACCATTATTACTTATACACTTGAAACGTCACAACTGCACTACCGCGGTAGAAAAAATATACACTTCAAGTTTCTTGCGTAAGCGCAGCCTTGACATTGGCTTACATAATTCATATTCGGCTTGTTGAAATAATATATTCACTAAAATTTGCTAATTTATTGCTAAAACCATTATGTTTTAAATAAATATTTTATAAAAAACATTTTTTTTAAGTATAAATAAAAAAAAATTTTTTTTTCTTAATGTTTTTAATAATTATATCGTTATGTGAAATTGAACTGTTTGATTTCATTGGTGCAGGGGCACAGAGAGTGACTGTAAAATCGACTGGTTGTGGGCTCGTGAGTTCTTCCTCGAGGAGGAAAATTTTTTAAAATATTTATTTACATTTATATTTTCATTTCTTCGCTCTGGTGCCGAGGTAAATCGCGGCGTTGAAAGCCGCGAGTGGAAAATGGGGTGTCTTAACACTAGATTCTGCGTACCCTGCTGTGTGCGGGATACAGCGTGAAGCTGATTGATTGATTGAACTATTTGATATTGTTGATACTTATGCAAAGGAATTAAGTTATACTAAAATAAATTATTAAAGTACTTTACAAGAAACAGTAGGTATTGAGGTCATAATGGCCCAGTTTGACTGCTACTATATGATTCGATTTTAGAGATCGTCGTGGCGCAAGGAGCACAAGCTACGGTTATGGGTTCTACTCGCACTCAGGGGCATAAAACATTTAATATTTTAATTTTGTCGCTTTCTTCGCGGCTTTAAGTTTCGCTACAAAAATAATCGTTTCCCAAATAAGAATTGAATCCACAACAACCGGAGTTTGATCTTTGAAAAGCGAGGTTGAGGTCGTCGACATTTTAGGGCAGTAACTGCGGCTGTGAGTTTGATCTTCACTCGAGAAAATAAATTGTTCTCATTAATCCGCTCTGGTACAAGAAAGTGTGGCGTTGAGCTCCGTCAATCAACACCCAATCCGAATTTTGAATTCAGGAAGAAAGGTAGAAGAACGGACTGTCTTAATTCTTTAGGTTCCATGTGTTAAAAGCGAAACACTGGTAATAAATATCCTCGTTTATATATATTGTAATAAAAACGATATCACTCTCAAGAGACTCAATTGCTGTACTATTTACGTTTAATGTAAAACTGTCGTATTTCCTTTTTGCTCTGTATGTGCTAACTACTTGCTAGTAGGTTAGGTATCGCTTGCTCAACTACTTACCCAACATCGGTGCGGGTGAGTTGGGACGGTAGCTTCGATACAAGGCCGACCAGAACTTTTCATATACTAAAATACTTATGGTAATAATATAATTCGAGACCGCCGTGGCGCAGGGGCAGTCAGTAGGAGTGTTGTTGGTTCGATTCCTACTCGGTGGAATGAAAATTTAATATTTTCATTTCTTCGCTCTGGTAACCAGGTAAAACGGTGTTAAGTTCCGCCACTCAGCACTCAATGGCTCGAGAATTCGGCGGAAAGTGGCCAACGGAAGTTGCTTAATTCTTTCATTTCCCCGTCGTGATAAGATACGGTGCACTCCATTCTTCTTTTTCCCTCGGAATCCAACACACTGATTGTTTATTAATTATTTTCATAATAATTTATATTCATATTTTTAATTAATACATATTTTCATTTTACCTCCTCAAGAAGATCCTTCTCACAACCATTTTGAAATAATAATCAGACACTGTCCTGCTATGACAGAACGGCCTGAAAAGAAAACCCAAAGATTTTCCTATCTAGATTTCGAAATATGTATACCTTTATTTTTTTAAATCATGTTCTTCATCCGGTTATATTAATAACATATTTATTAACTCCTAAAGGAACTAAGTGAAAGTGTTTTTCTATTAACTAAACCAATAAGGAATTGAAGAAATTAATTACCAACGTGGACCGATCGTAATCTCGAATATCAAATAATAATATCATGTTTTTAGGAAACGAAGTTTAATAATAATCTTTCAGAACACAGATGTTACATTAACGGCATTAGGTCACGTAAAAAGCAGGAGGTCCCGGGCCATGAAAAAAGTATTCAATATTTTCTTCATGGCGCGAGTACTATGAATCGGACGGATTCGAGTTCACTACTACTATAGGCCATTGTGGCGCAATGGGACAGCGTAAGGCTGTAACCGATGTATCGACCGTATAATGGCTGTCGGTTCCCACTCGAGGAAATGAAATATTTTATTTTCTCCACTGATAAGACCTTGAGTTTCATCATTCAAAGAAAGGAAATTTGAGAAGAAAATGCTGTGTTGCCTCTTTAAAAGGAAGTTTTTATAGAAACTATTATATATTTAATCGCTGGCATTTAATAACCCACGCCATGTTCAAAAAATACGTCACAAAGCGCGACATTAACATGAACCAAGTGCAAAAAAAAATGTCCAATTGAAATTGATTTAATACAAATACAAATGTCGATAACTTATAATTATTTCGAAATATGTTTTTTTCTTAATAATTTTTTTATGTTCGGTTATTTATATGTCTGAAATACTTGTCGGAGTAGTAATGCGTAAATGTACATTGTAGACATTTTGTTTCATTGTTTTATTATAGTAGTGCGTATCGTATAGTACATAATTGTTTTAAAAGTAGCAGTATATAAATATGTAACAAAATATTTTTTTTTTTGCTAGAGATTTTCTTGGGTTTTATATTTAAAGTACAAAATAATATTTTAGATTTAAATATATATGTTGGTCATATCTAGAAAATAAGTTTAGCATTCTACAGATACACTATCCATCGTGGTACACAATGATGAGCTCGTAGTAGTGTCCGGAGCTTATGACCTAAGTGTAGGTGAAGGTGAGTTTCAATATTCACACCATCCACCACGCATCATAGCAACCACGTCTTCAATTATTGTCTGGCAAGCGAGATGGTTCTTTCTTTCTTAGTAATTATCTTTGGGTAGCGGAAATTTGTAAAAATCTCCCTACAGAGAT
>DWAP01000925.1:0-17951 GCA_018230625.1 Heliconius eleuchia
ATATATATATATATATATATATATATATATATATATATATATATATATATTGTGGAGATATGAATTATTTCCCATTCCTCACTATGGTCAAAAAATGAATGCAGAGTTCCGCCACTTTACGAAAGAAAAAGATGAGTCGAGTGCAAGTTAATAGGCTTTGTATGTGAGATATACTTTGGAGCTAAAAAAAAAAGAATAATTTTAATTTTTTATTAAAGAGTGTTTGATATATTGAAACTAAATTTTAGGTACCAGTATCAAAACTAATGATGCTCGTAGCTGCCAAATGGCGGCTGTTTTGTGAAACAAATCCGCATCTGGACGGCAATAGTGGTGCGGCTGGAAACCAAAACATGGGGTCAGAGGACAACACTAACACATCCAACGCATCTGATTATGTGCCCAAACGTCCTGGACGTACACCTAAAGAGAATAAGGTAAATAACTTGGTAGTTATGTAACAATGGCAATATTTTTTTACTATCTTACTAAATCTAGTATTGAGATTTTGTAAAGGGAAACTGGGAACCAAGTGTGAAGTGAACCACGCCATTCTCATTAAGATATTTCCATTCCCCACTTTCTGCCGAATTCTTGTGTGTTGAGTGGCGGAATTCAACGCCGCTATTCGCTTTGTTACCAAAGCTACGACACAAAAATAAATGTCTCAATTCGCCGAGGAATCGAACCCACAACAGTCGCATTCTTGTAAACTAATTCTGTTAACTATCGAAATAGTAATATGGTTATAATATAAGCCACTTTTAACCTGATCCTTCACTAATGTGCAGCGTTAACTAATGCTGCCTGTTCCAATCAAACAAAAACTATTTTTTATATATAAACATTTCTTTGAGTTGTCAAACCCATAACCACCGCTTGCGCTTTGCGCTGCACAGGCATTAACAATAATAACAAAATTATATTTAATAGAGACCGTAATAACGCAGAGGCACAACGTGAGCAAATGTGACAATTGTGAGTTCAATTCCTACTCGTGTGAATGAATTATTTAGTATTCATTCGTTCTGATAGGTAATAAAATAAAGCTTTGAGTTTTGTTATTCAACAAGAAGCTTAAAATATATATATATTTTAACAGATAGAAGACTCAATAGATGAACCGGAAGAGGAAGAAGACGATGGTGTTAGTGACGAGGGTACACCAGCACCGCGTAAACGTGGCCGCAAGCCCAAACACCCGGGAGCTCCGCGCGGCAAGCCGGGTCGCAAGCCCAAGGTGCCAACGCTGAAGATCAAGTTTAGTAAGCGTAAACGGACAAGCAGTGTGAGTGTAAAATATTTTAATTGTTTTGCATTTGAATTGGATATACTTTATTACAAATGTAAACAACAAACTAAGCAAAAATTTTATGTAGAAAATAAATAACAAAAAATATATTTGAATATTGAAAATATGAGAAGTATGAAACTGCATAAGTGCACTTCAAAAATTATTACATACAACAGAAAGCACCCAATGTATAACTCCATTATTTATTTTTTATATTAAGCTTACAAAATTGAAGCTAAATAAAAAATTGATTATAATATAAAACACACTTTAAAAAAAATACTTTTTACTAAATAAATTTTGATTATAGGAGGAGGATCAAGAAGGTAGCGCAGGTGCAAACACAGATTCTGATGCAGAGTTCGAACAGATGTTGGCTGAAGCAGAACCTAAACCTACCACCAGCAACGCCGATGAGACTACACAGCAAAAGGAAGAGGATCCTAATGTTCCTGTAAGGATACATGTTCTTTTTTTATATAAAGCTATCAATGTTATTATTCCGCCATAGGCCAGTCGTGGCGCAGGGGCACAAGTTTGTTCGATTCCCATTCAAGGAATTTTTTTTTTTTCATACGCAATGCCCTTAGAATTCGGCGGAAAGTGCGTACGGCAATGTTTTAATGAAAACGGAGTGTATTCCCCACTACGTCCCCAGGTTCCTATGATACAGCATAAAGCTAAATTAAATGATTTAAAATTTTTCGTCAGTGCCTTAAGTTTAAATTTTCTAATTGACCATCTTAAAAATATAACAGCAACAACCAAAGAAGAAAGCTAAAACAAAAATCGGAAATAAGAGCAAGAAGAAGAAGAAAATGCGGACAACTAACAAGTTCCCTGATGGCGCTGAAGGTGAACAGGAACATCAGGATTATTGTGAGGTGAGATGTTTGCATCGATATATATCTTTAGCTTTCAGTGTCTTCAATATTGGACGGTGTTAGTCAGAGTTCTTTTTGTAATTACTTGTTATGTTAATATTGTTTTAATTTTTTGTCATATTTGAAAGTGCTATTGTTAGCAGAACATTACGGCCCATCGTGTTGCTGTTCGTCTTGCCAGTACTTATTAATTAAGATTTACCTTCCTTCAATTAGGGATAGAACCCACAACTGTAAATGTAAATACTAAATACATTAGTTACAAATACATTAGTTATGTCTAAATAGACATGAAATACTTTAATTTCTGTTCTGGTAAGATACAAAAGTACAAAACTCAGTCATAAATTCAGGCGTAAAGTGGGGAGTGGAGCATCTTGAGTATTCACACTAGATTCTCTAAAGAGAATCTAGTGTTAAGAGCAATTAAAATTGCTTAAAAGCAAGGGATGTTCCTTTATGGAGTATACGGCGTGAGTATGAAAACTAAAAATAAAATCAATGCCAACAAATTAATCAATATCAATCAATTATACAAGAAATCCAGTCCAGTCTTATACCACTTAATAAATTTGTACATAGGTCTGCCAACAAGGAGGTGAAATTATCCTATGTGACACTTGCCCCAGAGCTTACCATTTGGTATGCTTGGATCCTGACTTGGAGGAGACTCCTGAAGGCAGGTGGTCATGTCCCCACTGTGAGACTGAGGGTAATCAGGACCAGGAGGAGGATGATGAGCATCAGGAGTTCTGCAGGTTAGTTTACAAATAGTGATATCAGTGTTTTTTAAAATATTTTTCATAGGCGTTACAGTTGGTGTTAAACACTTAGCTAAATGTTGTTTATGATAATTTAAGGTGCTTCTTTATCAGTGTTTGTTAAAAGAATTATATTTTGTTCTTTTTTTATATAATACATATTTATTACTTTGATTTATTGGATCAAAAAGTTTCTTTGTTCATGCATTATGCTATAAATCTGACATAATTGTTTTAGTTAATAAAGTGTTTTTGTTAACAGGATTTGTAAAGATGGCGGAGAGTTGCTTTGTTGTGATTCTTGTCCATCTGCATACCATCGTTTCTGTTTGAATCCACCACTGGAGGAGGTGCCTGATGGAGAATGGAAATGTCCACGATGTAGTGTGAGTTTTTGTTTTCTTTAGTATTTTTTTGAAAATTTAATTTAAATTTGATTATTAACATTTCTTGGCTATAAAAATATATTACTGTAGATTTATTTACTTACTGTTACTATTTATTTATTTACTTACTGTAGATGATGATTTTCTATAAATCTTATTGTATTGTAATTTTTTTCTAGTGTCCACCACTAGATGGCAAGGTGTCGAAAATTTTGACTTGGCGTTGGAAGGAGATGTCGGCTAAATCAAAGACACCACGGACCAGGGAGTTCTTTGTCAAGTGGCATGAGAGATCCTATTGGCATTGCAGCTGGATTTCTGAGATACAGGCATGATAGTGGTCAAATTACTATATTTAGATTTTTAATTATTAAAATAGTGATAAGTAGTACATTTAATATGCACCTCTGGTATTTATATATATATATATATATATTTACATATATATATATATATATATTATTTAATTTATATGATTTATAGCTCGAAACATTATTTTCTTATGTGTAAAACAATTACTACATATTATAGTATGTACAGTAAATACTTTTTTTTAAAAAAGAAAAAAAAAATGCCTGAGCTTTTATGAAAGATATATATTTATTATAAAGAAATAATGGTTTTGTAAGTAAATATTTAATGTTTATATCTACAGTTGGACGTCTTCCATCCACTGATGTATCGCTACTATATGCGTAAATCGGATCCAGAAGAGCCGCCCAAGCTTGAAGAGCCACTCGAAGAACGTGAAAGTCGTAAACGAATAAAACACAAGCAAAACCAGGGGCAAGATTCTGATGAGAAAATGTTGGAAGAGAAGTATTATAGGTTAGTTTTGTTAGTGGTACAGCATCTGTCTATGAACGAGACTATTGTGGGTTCGATTTGATTCCTGCTGGAGTAAAAGAATTAATAATTTTTATTTAATTGCTTTTTTAGAGTTCCGTATTTCAAAAGAAAAAACTAATCCCTTATATTATATGATCACTTTGTTGTCTGTTTGTCAAGACCATTTATCTTTAGACCGCGTGGAGTTATTAAGCTTCTTAATCAACGCATTCAAAAGATACGAGTATTGATGAAAAAGTGGGATTCACACTTGACCAGTTTTTTAAAAAGATAAATCGCGATGTTGAGTTGACCAATAAACATCACTAAAATGAAGTGTAATGCTTTAGTTATTAATTTATACATATTTATCTTTCTATTTGCAGGTATGGCGTTAAACCAGAATGGTTAATTGTGCACAGAGTAATAAACCACAGAACATCGCGTGACGGTACTACATATTATCTAGTGAAGTGGCGCGACTTGTCATATGACCAGGCTACATGGGAGTCCGAACATGAAGATATAGCTGGTCTTAAGTCTTCTATGGAGTATTATCAGGTTTATTTCCTAAAATATATAAATTGATTCAAAAATACTTTTATTTACGTAATTTTATTTACATAATTGCATTAACCAATTATGTATGTTTTATAGTATGTATTAAAAATTTCTGATAAATATTTGTTAATATATTTTCAGGATATGCGTGCCTACATCACTTCTGAAGGAAAAACTAAGGGAACTAAGGGCAAGAAAGCAGGACGTAAAAGTAAAAATAAGGATAACATAGATGACGATGAAAGCAGCAGTGGCTTGCAAATTAAGGGCAAAAAGTACAATCCTCCGCCAGATCGTCCCACTACAAATCTTAATAAGAAATATGAAGATCAACCACCATTTGTATATGAAACTGGCATGCAGTTGCATCCATATCAGCTTGAAGGTATTAACTGGCTACGGTATTCGTGGGGACAAGGAATTGATACTATCCTTGCTGACGAGATGGGTCTCGGCAAAACTATCCAAACTGTAACATTCCTGTATTCACTGTTCAAAGAGGGCCACTGTAAAGGTCCTTTCCTAGTTTCAGTGCCACTCTCAACTATTATCAATTGGGAAAGAGAATTTGAACTGTGGGCTCCAGATTTATATTGCATTACATATGTCGGTGATAAAGATTCCAGAGCGGTTATAAGAGAAAACGAGCTCACATTTGACGATGGCGGTAATAGAGGCGGGAGACCTTCCAAGATAAAATCTCAAGTTAAGTTTAACGTTCTGCTGACGTCGTATGAACTTATTTCCATCGATTCAACCTGCCTCGGTTCCATTGATTGGGCTGTATTGGTTGTGGATGAGGCTCATAGGCTAAAGAGTAATCAGTCCAAATTTTTCAGGCTCTTAGCTGGTTATCACATCAATTATAAACTCCTATTGACAGGAACTCCTTTACAGAACAACCTAGAAGAATTGTTCCATCTTCTTAACTTCTTGAATAAGGATAAGTTTAATGACCTAGCTGCTTTCCAAAATGAATTTGCTGATGTTTCCAAAGAAGAGCAAGTGAAGAGGCTTCATGAGATGCTCGGGCCCCACATGTTGCGGCGTCTCAAAGCTGACGTATTGAAAAACATGCCTGCTAAATCTGAGTTCATTGTGCGTGTCGAATTGTCTCCAATGCAAAAAAAATACTATAAATACATCTTGACTAGAAATTACGAGGCTTTGAATCCAAAGAGTGGAGGGCAAACTGTTTCCCTACTTAATGTTATGATGGATTTGAAAAAATGCTGCAACCATCCATATTTGTTCCCTGTGGCTGCAGAGGAGGCACCACTCGGCCCTCATGGAAACTATGATACTCAAGCTCTAATTAAGGCGTCTGGTAAACTAGTCCTTATGTCCAAAATGTTGAAACAGCTCAAGGAGCAAGGTCACAGAGTGCTAATTTTCTCTCAAATGACAAAAATGTTAGACATCCTTGAAGATTTCTTGGAGGGTGAGGGCTACAAGTATGAGAGAATTGATGGTGGTATTACAGGTACAATTAGACAAGAAGCCATTGATAGATTTAATGCTCCAGGTGCGCAGCAGTTTGTCTTCCTTTTGTCAACAAGGGCTGGTGGTTTAGGTATTAATTTGGCAACAGCTGACACTGTAATCATCTACGATTCCGATTGGAATCCTCATAATGATATCCAGGCCTTCTCCCGAGCCCATCGTATTGGTCAAGCCAATAAAGTTATGATATATCGATTCGTAACTCGTAACAGTGTTGAAGAGAGAGTCACTCAAGTAGCCAAGAGAAAAATGATGTTGACTCACTTAGTAGTACGGCCCGGTATGGGCGGCAAAGGCGCTAACTTCACCAAGCAAGAATTAGATGATATCCTTAGATTTGGAACAGAGGAGCTCTTCAAGGAGGAGGAAGGCAAGGAAGAAGCTATTCACTACGACGATAAAGCCGTCTCAGGGCTACTTGATCGTTCTAAAGAGGGTATTGAGCAAAAAGAATCTTGGGCTAACGAGTATCTAAGTTCATTTAAAGTGGCTAACTATTCTACCAAAGAAGGTGACGGCGAGGAGGAAGTCGACACTGAGATTATAAAACAGGAAGCTGAAAATACTGACCCTGCTTATTGGATCAAACTGCTCAGGCATCATTATGAACAGCATCAAGAAGATCAAGCGCGAACTTTGGGTAAGGGTAAGAGAGTACGCAAGCAAGTCAACTACAACGACGGTAGTGTTGCTCAGACGGAAAACAGAGAGGACTCAACGTGGCAAGAAAATGGCTCTGATTATAATACTGACTTCTCTCAAGGAAGCGAAGATGACAAAGAGGATGACGATTTTGATGAGAAGAATGACAATGGTGATTTACTCAGTCGCCGCAGTAGGAGACGCCTGGAGAGGCGAGAGGAGAGGGATAGGCCCCTGCCACCATTACTTGCCCGCGTCGGGGGCAACATGGAGGTCCTTGGATTCAATGCCCGACAGAGGAAGTCATTCCTTAACGCCATCATGCGATATGGCATGCCGCCGCAGGACGCATTTAACTCCCAGTGGTTAGTCAGAGATCTCAGAGGGAAATCAGAACGTAACTTCAAAGCGTACGTGTCTCTTTTCATGCGGCACTTGTGTGAGCCTGGTGCAGATAACGCTGAAACGTTTGCTGACGGTGTTCCCCGAGAAGGTCTCTCGAGACAGCATGTTCTCACCAGGATTGGCGTCATGAGTCTTATTAGGAAGAAAGTGCAAGAGTTCGAACATATCAATGGATATTACAGTATGCCGGAACTTATACGCAAACCAGTGGAACCAGTGAAAATCGCAGGTGCTGAAAGTGCCGCGCCCAGCCCGGCTCCCTCAACGGCCACACCCATCACTTCCGCCGCGCCATCGCCCGCGCCCACACAACTGACGCAGGCCTCGGGTCAGGCGCCTACACCCGGCGGCTCCGAGAAAGATGATAAAGAAGAAACTAAAGATGAGAAATCTGACTCTAAAGATACCAAGGACAAAGAAGAACCGATGGACACTAGTGACATCAAAGAAGAAAAAGATAAAGATGACAAGGAGTTAGCGAAGGACATCAAAGAGGAAGTCAAAGACGAACGACGTATGTCGGTGGACGAGGAGTCCAAGGAGGAAGACAAGTCAGAAAAGAAGGATGACGACAAAGATGACAAAATCAAAGAAGAGGCCAAAGATGAAGATAAGAAGGAGGACGCAAAGAGCGATAAAGCCGAGTCAGAGGGCTCCGACAAGTCTAAGGAGCCGAAGGAGGAGAAAAAGGAGGAGGACGACGACGACGTGGTGCTGGTGAAGGAGGAGGAGGAGCTAAAAGTGGAGCGGCGCAAGTTCATGTTCAACATCGCGGACGGCGGGTTCACGGAGCTGCACACGCTGTGGCTGAACGAGGAGCGCGCAGCGGCCCCGGGCCGCGAGTACGAGATCTGGCACCGCCGCCACGACTACTGGCTGCTGGCCGGCATCGTCACGCACGGCTACGGCCGCTGGCAGGACATACAGAACGATCTGCGCTTCGCCATCATCAACGAGCCTTTCAAGATGGACGTCGGCAAGGGCAACTTCCTTGAGATCAAGAATAAGTTCTTGGCTAGGCGGTTTAAGGTATTTTGTTTATTTATATTAATATCCTGGTATTTTTTTTCTTTCAATGGTTTTCAACCGTCACGATTTGTACCGCATAACAAGGTAGTTTGTCTACCTAAAGAGAACTAAATGTAAAATTTTATTTTCGAGATATTGCATGAGATATGGTATGGCGAAACCCATCGTTGCACTTTTACTTTTCGTTGCATAAAACAATCAACGTTACGTAAAATAATTAACACGACTTTGACAGTTGCTGGAACAAGCACTGGTGATCGAGGAGCAGTTGCGACGCGCGGCGTACCTGAACCTGACGCAGGACCCCAACCACCCCGCCATGTCGCTGAACGCGCGCTTCGCAGAGGTGGAGTGCCTCGCCGAGTCGCACCAGCACCTCAGCAAGGAGTCTCTGGCCGGCAATAAGCCCGCCAATGCCGTGTTGCACAAGGTGGGTCGCTTTATCGTTGAACTAGCTATAGTCAGTTGCAAGACACTAATAATCGAAACTAACAAAAATTCTAAAATTAAATATTCAAGTGGACATGGCAAGAGTGTATGGAAATAGTTGTTTAATTACACTATTTGAAATGTGCAGTAACTTGTGGGGTTACTTGTACGGTAGATTTTGTCAATTCAATTCAAAATATTCTCCATTCAAATAGACTAAAATAAGCACTTTTGAATCGTCTTATGAACATATAAACAAAAAAAACCACAGCTGTTTCGGAAGACAGTTCTACTGAGAAGAACCAGCAAGAAACTCAACAGTTGCTCTTTTCAAAGTCAATGGTATAATTGAAGTCTTACACATATCGTTAGTATTGTATTTAAAAATGTTATTCAAAAGTTGTGATACAAAAATTTCTAATAAATATCGAATCATTTTTTTTAAATAAAACAATAATTAGAACCTATTATAATAGTCTTCATCCGTCCCCAGGTGCTGAACCAGCTGGAGGAGCTGCTGTCGGACATGAAGTCGGACGTGTCGCGGCTGCCGGCCACGCTGGCGCGCATCCCGCCCGTGGCGCAGCGCCTGCAGATGTCCGAGCGCTCCATACTGTCGCGCCTGGCCGCCACCGCCGGGAACCCTGTGCCGTCGGGTAACTCATTCATTTAAATGTTCTATATTTTTATATTTTGTATTTGATAGGCTATTTATTATAATAACAATTGAACTGTTAAGATACTTAAAAATATCTGTAGTCTACAGTATACTACCACCGGAAGAAGGCAAGATTCTGCTTAAGATAAGATATTAATAATAATGTAAGATATTTGTTCTCTCAAAGTAGTTCTTTTATAATTAGGTTGAGGCAGCACTTAATATTCTATATTTAGTGCTCACTGCATTCATACTATATTATAAAAGGTCCCACTACAGTAGTGGCTCTAAACAAGACTAGACCGTCTAGAAAGTCGAACTTGGTGATTTGTTTTAATAAAAAACATTACCATAATAGATGCAGGTATTGTAATTTTTGAACAAATTGTCCAAATATAGTTTATATAAAGTGAAATGATATTTGCAGCACAAATGGCGCAGTTCCCGGCCGGGTTCGGCGCGAGCGGCGCGCTGCCGGGCTTCTCGCCGGCCGCCGCCGCCGCCAACTTCACCAACTTCCGCCCGCAGTACTCCGTGCCCGGACAGCCCGCCACACCCTCCTCTAATGTATGCAGTATCTCTATTTCCCTATTTACCGAGATTAAAAAAATTATCTACTAGAGCGAGGAAATCCACACAACCATCGCATTGGCAGCCTCGAATGTTTTTAATCCATTTTTATTTTCTTTTTTATGAGCAATTGTGGATTCTGTGTTAGTCTTTATATCTTTGAGTATTAAATTGATCTGTATGTTATTCTTATTTTTAAATAAATACTTGCACGATGCAAGTATTAGTCATATTTTATTTTAGCTTTACACGCTGTATTATTACATGTATAGTTATGGCAAAGAGGATAGGTACATGAAAAATAGTAAACACTCCCAGTTCCTATTAACACACTTCCGTTCCCCACTTTCTGCCTGATTCTGGAGGCATTTTGTGTTGAGTGACGAAACTCACCGCCACACTTTGTCTCAACACCGGAGCAAAGAAATGAAAATATTAATTATTTAATTTTCTTGAGTGGAAACCGAACCCACTTATTGCGTTTACAATTACATGCTTGTGCCCCTGCGCCACGACTGGTATTATTAGTTATATTCTCGTATAAAATTTAAATAGTAATTATTTCTTTTACTTTTATTAATTTATGTTGTAATTATTTGTTTCAGAAATCATAAACTTGAGGATAATTAGAAGTTGTCAGTACGTTGACAAGTAAGCAGGTAATCTTTATGTTGTAATTTCCGTCACTATCTCAATCTATTCACTGCACATAACGATTATGCCATTTTTGAAATGACATAATTTTTTTAATCTGTAATATGTGTATGAGCCATTTCTTATATAGCATTCCTATATAAATATAATCTACTGCATTAATTTTAACCTGTATCATAAACGGAATTTTTAAAAACAATGCACAACATACATAATGTATATCTCCATTTTCTGTTTAATGGAGATAATTGATTTCTGTATTCCTACTAAGTACTAATTAATTGACTTTGTTCCAGTGAGCGGTCTCAGCATCGCGCTTAGAAGAATAATTTAGGTATAAGCTTTCTAAGATTCCTGTTCCACCTTGGGTTTGAAGTGATATAATTAGTGGTTAGTGCGGTTATGTTAGGTAACATAATATTACGTCATACTAGAGCAGAACTCTCACAATATTATTTATTTCATCCTGATCTGTATGAATCTTGTTTTATCGCGTAAGTGATTGTGGACTTATGAAATCTTTATTTTTAATTTACCAAAAATGAAAATTGAATAAATCATACAATTACGTAAAAAAAACAATTGTTTTATTTTCAAACCAAATAACAGATTACAATATTTCATGATTGATTTGTCTTTGGAATTATAATACATAACATTTTTAATTGGATTCAATTATTGTAACAGTAGTCAATATATGACTACTTTAGGCAAATACAAATGGTTATAAAGCAAAGTATTTTCAATCAAAGTTGAATCCAGGTAAATAATAATAATCAAAGGTCACCAAGAAAAAGTATCATCTTCTGGGTTGTATTTGACGCTGTCCAATGATTGGACAATATCAGGATCAGTCGAACAGAATAAATCCAAAACATCTTTACTTATGCCACAATCTGATAAATTTTCTTTGTTGAATGCTTGCCCGAAATCATTTGCTTCCTTTTCTTTCGATAATTCCTCTGTAATAATATAAAAAAATAAACAATATCTTGTAACATAAATAAATTATTAATATGACAATGTATTAAAATAATGTTTTCTTTAACCTTATCAATCCTAGCTTAACCTAAGCGCGCTATTTTTTAATATAAGAACTTGCTATCCTAGAATTTAAGAAATAGAAGTAGCTTTTATGATAAAGAATTTACATTCAGAAAGACATGACTCTCTTGTATGTGGGGATTTGATAAAATAATAAGTCAGACAAATATTCACTACAAATTGTAGGTAACTACCTCTTTATATAAATAAATAGAAAATATTCATAAGAATAGTGATTGTCATGATATTTTTTTAAAATAATTACTAAATACAAAAAAAAAAATCTAACCTTGTGCAAGTTCCTCAGTGGCCCAAGTGAAAACAAAATTAGGGGCATAAGTGCTAAATATTACACTACATTATTATTATAGTGATTGTTTTTTTCGCATCAATACATTGATTGCAATGAAACAGAGTCCGAGTGTAAGTGCGATGGTATTAGGAACGACCCCACACGGGATAGTTAATATTATATAATAATTATTTTACTTTCCCGCACTGGTCCCTGGTCTGTTTTGGTGTTCTACGGTTTAGGTGGACTAAGAATACTGGAGTACAATAAGAAAAAAACCTACGTTCTCATTACCTACCCTGCTACAGATGAGGGAAACTACAGCGTGAAACTATAAAAAAAATATTAAGTTACCTTGAGCAAGTTTGTTCGCTGCCCAAGTAAATGCCAAAGTGGGTGCGTGATTGGCGAACGTGGCGCTGTACTGCGAGCGGGTCGCGGCGGTGCGCAGCGCGCCCGCCACGGCGTGCAGCGCCGTCGGCAGGATGGGGCCGCGGAGCTCTATCGAGTAGTACTTGTTGCTCTCCGCGTGGATTATGTTCTCACGCATCTGTTTTAGAGGAGCTCATTGTTAGATTGTATTAGAATTGATGACGAGTACGTACTACACACACGTACCTTGAGCGCGTGCAGCGTGCCGCCGGCGAAGGCGGTGGGCGCGAGCAGCGTGGGCGGCACGGCGGCGCAGGGGCCGGCCGCGCTCACCGCCGAGCGGCAGTTGAGCAGGAAGTTGAAGAGCGCCTGCGCGTCCGCGCCCGACACCGCCACCAGCGACTCGGCCGCGCTGTCCACGCTGCTCTCGCACGCCGCTTGCACGCGAGCCTGACCAACATTACGACGTTACTCATCCCATTGGCTCATTTTCACCACAAAATGTCTCCAAAATCTTGGCTGCGAGTGTGGAGTATAGAGTTTGTCAACAATAATTTCCCTCTGCCCTGCTTTGTACAAAAATACACTTTTAAAGAAATATATAATGGAAATATTATATATTTCTTTTCCTCGAGTGGAACTCAAAACCACAACTTTTTTAAAAAAATAGCTTAAATTTTAAATTGGTATCCGAAATCACGTGTGTCTGGGTCCTAATATGAATTCGACATTGCTTAATCAGTGTTTGGGTTTCGGCCAAATCCAATTAAAATATATGACCACACAACATCAAAATTTGTTTTTATTTCGCCGCTCAAAAGGGGATCCCTCAAATTACGTCATATTTTAAGTAATTGGTTTTAATAGTATGCTCCAGTGTATAAAAAATGAAGTAAATTTTAACATGTCATAAGAATTTTAATGTGTTAACAACTGTTTCGGTCTAAACGGAAAACCCCAGCTGAGTATACCGACTAAAAGCGTGGTTACAGTCAGATTCTATTACTAATGGAACATTGCCCTACAAAACCCACAACCATCATACACATACACAATATATCTTCTAAAATAATTACTACACACCTGCGCATTACTTATTTTCTTTATTTCCTCATCACCCAAGCCCATTTGCGACAGAATCTGATCAGGATCATCTTCATCACCAGAGCAGTTCTGCTCCTTCATATCATCCATTGTGTCGTAACAACTGTCAAAGGAAGAGTTCTTTCTGTCTTCGTCCGAATTGTTTAATTTCTTTTTAATGTCTGTTCGTAGTGGCATTGTGAATTCCACGTCTAAATTAGAAATTTAGTTTTAGATTAGATTTTTATATTGGAATATGATTTATAACATTTGTAAATATAAGTAAGTTTAAATCTGAAAATAAAAGTGTTAGTGGAATGAGTCGTTTATTTTAGTTTTGTTTAAAGTAAAATTTCAGAATAGATGTATATTTATTTATAAAACAAATAATAATATTTTTAAATTCATAAGTAAATAAAGATATTACTTTAATTTTCGAATAATGGTAGTTAAGTTACAAACTTTTGAAGGTTTTATAATGAATACATGGTGTGTTAAGTACAATAGTAAAATGTGAAGTCTCACCCTCCTGTCGCAAAGCGTTTCGAAACCCGCTCGTAGTGGGGGCAATGAACGCGCTAGGCTCCGGCCCGCAAATGCCGGCAGCGTGGAACACGCACGTAAACGTGTTAGCGCACACGTAGAAGTACGGGCAGTGGAGGGCACGAAGCAGCTTTGGAAAGAATAATATTATGCAATTTGATTCTGAAGAAAGCACCCTCTTTTTATATTAGCCGCAATTATTAGACATTTACATTGATAATCCGTAAGTTTAGTGTTTGCCAATCTTCAAGAATTCTTGAATAAAGACTTTTTAGTAGTTTTAATAAGTGAGGAAAAGAGAAAGAGCTGCAAAGTCTACATATAAATCATTCACATTAAAAACAGGATATTGAACACTGGTGATATGATTGTATACTGGCTACAATCATTGAGGTATCTGGAAACTCATCAAGCCAGGAAGTTTACATTGACCATTGCCACGTTAAGTACAAAATATTAAATTTAATTATAGGTTCTGGGTGATTGTCAATGAATGTAAGAAGAAAAAAAATGCCTTTTGAACTAAAAGTAAATTATTCTGCTTTTACATAGACAAAACTTTTTGATTATTTAAAATACTTAAATATATTTTTAAAATTATTCACCTTGTAAGATTTCATCAAGATCATAATTTGAAACAATTTACCTGAAATAAAGATCTAAAGCTTTCAGTCCATTCAGTAAATAGCGCTTGTTTGACTTCTTCATTAGTTGCCATAAAATTAGTTGCTGCTACTTTGCCGGAAGACCTCGGAAATAAGTTAATCCAGGGCAAATGCGGGTGTTGCCAGTACAGGCAAACCTGATGGAAACGAGCTCGGGGAGACGTGTCTAGGGTTGACGTGGAAGAAGTGTCAAGACAACGGACGAAACTGAAAACAAAAAATCTGTTTTACGCTTTGCCTAACACATCTGAGTAGGCAGAGGAAATAAAGGATAAGGGGAGTTCTCCACTTTCAGTCTGAATTCAATACATTGCGTGTTGATTTGCGGTACTCAACGCCGTAATTACTTGCACCAGAAATAAAAATCATGCCAGTAAAGGCAAACCTGATAGGGTTGTGCCCGCATAAACCTATCCAGGTTTGACAAGAATGTAGTGTTGAGATACTAAACTGACCTGAAAGATGAGTTAATTGTTTTATATTAGAATTGAGCAAATGTTTGCTAAAACATATACATGATCGTAAATCATAATTATCCAGATTATAGACTATTATTATAAATAACTTTACATTTATTTCAATCTGAAAAACTACAATTTTTATATGCTTTAACATACTAACCTTTTATATCACTCTCCTTTTAATGTCAGCAATAAAAATTAAATTTTCAAATAAATATATGATGTATACAATTATTACATTTAATAGTTAAGCGTCCACTACACTATTAATGAAGTTCCTTGGTGAAGTATGCGCTGAAGTTATTTGCAGTGCGAAGGATACGGCCACACACTCTTGCGACTTCACAAGTAGTAGTAGTAGTTGCTTAGTTGTGTGTTACAAATTCCCAGCAGTTTAACTACCAGCAAACCGAAACTGAGTGGAAGTCGCTGGAGCTGGGCCAAAGTTACACAAGGAGTATCAAAGTGTCTTCCCACAAAACCAGCCTTGCCGAACTGGATAGTTTCACTAGTGTAGTAGGCGCTTTACTATGTGTTGGAGCACTATTCTTCACTGTTTTATATGTAACATATTGTATTTTTTTTAATTTCATGCTATCCTGCATATAGCAGAGTAGGCAGAGGGAACCAAATGCTAGGACACTATATTTTCTAATTTCCACCCAATTTTTGATACATTGTGTGTTCATTGGTGGAACTTAACATACTGCTTAATCATCTGGAGTAGGTAAGGATGAATCAAGCCAACATCTGTTGTGCTTACAGTCTGACCCCTGTGTCATGTTGGTCTCTATAGATTAATTAGTTTACAATTAAAATATGCTAGAGTAAGACTTTCACTTTTCTTAGTTATAAGTACTATAGAGTAGTAACTTACGCAGTAATGCCCGAAGCTTCTTCACTGGCTTTTAACTTGGAGGACCAAGGGAATGGTTTTGTAGACATTAACCTTAATTTTGTTTTGAGCGCCCAGTCTATTGTGAGGTGTTTAGATTTCTTTTCTATTATTTGCTGGAAGGAGAAGAATATTGTTGGTCTTTTTCATTATTTAAGAAACGAAGAAGGTAGAAACAACATTTTTATATATTACTACGTTTTACTTTTGAACCTTTTTTTAAGTTTGTTATTTAGTTGTTAGTTTTAAATTATTATTTTATTAATTAGAACTATTAGTGTTTATTTTCAATTCAATATGCAATTTAGTAGTCCAAATCAAGTAAACACTTTAATCTATTTAGCCTATGCTTTATTATGCACACCAGTGTAAGTTAATGCTAAGACTTCAATCTCAAATTTTGTTTTCTTGTTTTTTTTATAATGCTGTATCCTCCACACAGCAGAGTAGGCAGATGAAACTACTGTTAAGACATTTTATTCCCCATTTTCTGTTGAATTTTTGAGCTGAACTCAACACTTCTCTTCAATGCCAATATTTAATGATTCATTTTCTGGAGTGGGAATCGAACCCACAACCTTGCGTTTGCCTTGTTGCATTTATAGTCACACTTTGAGCTCCTGCACTAGCCTCTCTGGATCTCTTGAGTAGCAGAATTAAATGCTACACTTTGTGTTGACTGTGTGAGGTATTTTTCCATGAGTACCCATAATCACCTTTATTTATGATGAGCATTCAGATCTTTTGTCACTGTGCCATAATGGCCTCTATTGAAATGTAATTAATGTATTTTAAATATATCATTAATACTTACAGTTTCTACTGTATGTTCTGCTGTAAATTTTTGTAATAAATTAGAAAATGTTGACAATTTCTCTGTGTCTACTTCCTGGGCTGGTTTCTCAATAATTTTTGAAGGCATCTTTAATAATGAAAATAATGTTTTATCATTTGATTCATACAACTGTGGGCTGTCTTGAAGTTTAATTTTTTTATTTTGTTCTTCATTATTTCTTAAAACAAAACATTTAAAATAAATATTGATGCTGATAAAATATAATTCAAAAACATTACAATATATTTAAGTAACTAATACTACTTATAAAGTCTATAATGTATAAAAATAATACTTTGAAAATGGATTTTTTCTTTTGTCACCATTAAGAATTCTTGAAAAATTAAGGTCAATGGTAGGTTTATGACTAGACGTTTCTTCGGTTATTGAAGTGGAAGGTTGTCGCATTCTCTCCTGAAAAAATACATAATTATTAGCTTAAGTGATTATAAACCGCCACTCGAATGATTATTTATAACACACAAATGCTTATAAAACAAAATTTTTATGTGTCGTTTAAAAGTTGTCAGAACTATATTTACTTTATTGGAACAAATTTACTTCAGTAAAATATAAAAACAATAAATATATCTAATGGTTTAAATAATTATTGAATTTACCTGGAGGGCTTTTTTGCGCTTTTTTAACT
Organism: Heliconius eleuchia; assembly: GCA_018230625.1. Lineage (NCBI taxonomy): Eukaryota > Metazoa > Arthropoda > Insecta > Lepidoptera > Nymphalidae > Heliconius > Heliconius eleuchia. The sequence goes on from DWAP01000925.1 coordinate 17,444, forward strand.
TGTGAAGTTGCATTACTTGATTTGGTGTTTTCCATGGCGACGGAGGATCCATTATACTATAATTACTTATTAAAAAGTATTAAAGATATATAAATATATAAGATTTAATTATTAAAAGGTATATTTCATTGAACTACTTTATTAAGCAATGTTAAGCGCATTGTAAACAACAATTCACAGCAAATAAACGTTATTTTTGACTTGACGTAAGAATTTGACATTGCTTATGGTCCTCGTTTAGTAATAGCATCTTACCGTAAGTACCGTAGTAATAGCATCTACCGTACCGTTGTACGTAACCAATATGGTACCTAATTTTTACTGATAAAATGAAGTATTTTAATACAATAAATTACATGTAATCGCTGTAACATTAGATTCATCTAGAAGAATGGAGTAAGTTCACTCTTGATTTTAGGAAAGTAAATAGCTTGTATAAAATAAAATAAGAAGCAACGGGATATAATATATTTTTTTTTTTTTTTTTTATGGAAAAGACACGGCAAAC
>DWAP01000926.1:0-17950 GCA_018230625.1 Heliconius eleuchia
TTTTTTTTTTTTTTTTTTTTTTTACTTTTCTTCACTCACGACTAAGCCTGACCTCTTATTCATTAGTCGATTATATGTAAATCACGATAATTGAAAGACACTGTGTTCTCTCATTTAGAACGTAACGTTTGTAAAGCATCGAGTTAAATAATATTGTGTTTAACTGACTTCTAGCGCTAAGCCGACAATTCTTTGTCAGTTGAAGTATCTGGCACAAGAAATCAATCGTCAATCAAACGCAAGGTGAGAGTATATGTAACTGTGGAAGCTATTTTAGCAGCATCGAAGGTAAAACTCATTCGCGCTTTCGGCTGGTCTCTTTACAAGGGTACGGTGCCATTTATAAATAAATACATTTGTGAGTTGCCAAGCTCGGTTTGGGCATGGCCTCATCTAACAAGTACATGGAAGTATGCGCGTATTTGAATACAATTCAGATTATGTGGTTTGCTATGTGAATTGAATACGCTGTAGGTACACCAGTAGGTACAGCTGCTAAGTGGCAGTCAGTGAGTGTATTGTTTGGACGTGAACACTGCTTTACTTGTTGATGCCACGCCCTTGCCGTTTAGTCTAATGCAACAATAAAACTCTACCAATCAAGTGTTTCATATGATGACACAATCCAGCGCTGATACGCAGAATTATCAGCGCTGGATTGTGTCATCATATGAAACACTCGATTCCAATTCGCATTCTTTATTATATAAAACAATAATAACAAGACACAAAATATAGTATCCATCTCTATAAATGCGATACATACTTTAGGAAAATTTATAAAAAATTGAACGTAAATGTAATAATTACGAATAAGTTATTTACTAGTTATAAGGCGTAGAAAAAAAATATTATCTCAACGACAATGATCTCACGCGACTCTTGCCGTAACTGATTAACATTTTGACAGTTCCTTGTTTTGCTACGTAGAAGAAATTATCGGTATGTTATCGTTACCCCAAAAGTCAGACGCGCTCGTAATCGCACTCGTAGTAAACATATGAGCGTGAATTTACCCAATTCGTAGAATCTTCGTAATATCTTTATAGAGACCAATTGTTTGGATCTAAACAAGAGTAGGTACCTAGTGTACAGATGCACCAAGATTGTTAAATTGGCCGCGGAATGTTATGAATGAACTGATATTTGTTACCGCCGTTACATAATGGTTGTATGTGGCCATACAGCGCCGGTGCTGGCACTAAACACATCGTGCGAAGGCCGCCGGTACAAAGCGTGTGGCGCGCGGCGTATCGGCCACGCGCGCCCCGCTACTTCCTGTTTGACAACTATCGACTTACATCACTATCGCTTTCTGTCATACTTTGCACGGCTGTTAGATGCTTGTAAAGGGGTCCGCCCTGTTGCTAAGTACTTTGTGGGTTGTCATTGAAACATTGGTACCGGAATAACTGGTGGTGCTCTCGGTCTTCCTTATTTATGTTATTATTTGATACGCGCCGCCGCAGTTTAACAAATCGTGGCTTAATTTCGTGGACCAGCGAGAAATATTTATCGACAGTGTCGCAAGCTCCAAGGAACGCGGAGTGAGCGTTAAAATGGAATCGAACAATTCAATTAAACCGATCATTTCAGGCCTTTAAATGGAGCGTGAAAATGTCACAGCTCGTGGGACTTTGTACGAATGTGGTCCAGCGGGCTGTTAGCAGCCAGCCTCGCGTACCAACGCATCAGAGCATGCTCAGTCGTGGATACGAGACAAGTTAATTGTTTGCTACATTCCTAGCGAACCTATTTATTGGTGCGCGTGTGATTGAGTAAATTAGCGTCTAATTTGATGTTTAATTTGCTTGATAAGTCAATGTAAGAATCATAGTGTTATGGAATTTAAATGCGTTTTCAGGAATATTGGTATTTAGAATGATAAAATTTAACTAAACAGTGTTGTCCTGAATTCTGTATAAACCTACACAATAGCTATGAACTTATAACTTGTTGCGTTAAAATAATAAAGAAGCAACTTAACTTATCTACATACATTACCCAATCTCTCAATGACATTCACGGCTAAAGCTATAAATATCGTGTCAAAATGATGATAATTCGCGTGGGATCAAATTCGACATCCGTTGATAGGTTGGATTTAAACAAATTAAAATTATTAAAATATATTTTTTTCACAGCTTTACGCTGTATCCTGCAGTAGGCTAGACAGTAGAAAGTAGACATTGCGTGAGAAATGGCGTAAGTCAATGCCGTGCTTTATCTTGTTATCAGAACGGGGAAGTGAAAATAATCCACTCCACCGAGTGGCAATTGTCGCTTCAACAGACAGACGACACGACGAAATCGAAAAAAATATTTAATATTTACATATTCCAACATGTCTGAAAAATATTTTTCCAATGAAGTTCAGACACAATAATGACTTTTAAAATATATGAACATGCTATTCAATTTTTCCGAGGAAAAATCTTTAGTTATGTGAAGTTTTCTTTAATACAATTCGAATAATTTTACATTTATTTTATTAATGAATATTAAAAGTGATAAGTTGAGTTAAGCAGCAATATTTTGTTTTGAAATTATCATATTTTATTATACAAATTGAAGGATGAACAACCAAACAGAATAAAAAATTTTTACGCATTGTTTGTAAATTTGTAGTCTAGAGAAAATTGCTCATTGTTTATTCTAATAATAATATTATTAATTTAATACAGCTTTAGAGGTAGGCATTAACGTAGAAGCACAAGTGTGTGAGGTTGCGGGTTCGATTCCCACTCTTCATTGAATAATTTTCATGTCTTCGCAATGCCTCCAGAATTTGGCGGAAAGTGGGAAACGGAAGTGTCGTAACACTAGGTTCTTAGGTTCCCTCTGACTACATCTACGGGATTCAGCATGAAACTAAAAAATATACACAAAAAACACTTAAAATATACCTATTATAAAACAGTATATGTTCCCAAAGACAAACTTATTTAATACATAACTAAAATGAAAATAATAATATATAATAGCTATGAAACTTCTTAAGAAATTAAAACTTAAAATTATGTTGAAACTGCGTTTTTACCTATTTCGTAATTTCTAATTACTATCAACTAATAAATCGTTTTCGCGAGTACTCTAATCAATTAGCCTTATTTTTTGTAGGATTTTGGATTTATCATAAAATATATTTAATTGATATTACAAATTCTTGGAGATTTCAAATATATGTTTTTATTTCTCTCTCTGCAAAGGCAAAGGGCAGCGTTTAGTTCAACGACTAAACACGTAATGTCTTTAATTAGTGCGGATATTTCAAGAAGTAGCGTCTTGACACCAGGTTTTCTCTACTCTGCTTTAGGTGACACAGCGTGAAACTCAAAAAATGTATTTTATAGGGACTCTTAAAAATAAATAAGTTAACAGAGAGTAGCAGTGCAACTTTCCTAATTCGTTACTGTCGTGTTAACAAACAATCTATTTCGAAGCAATAATTTCGTAATATTCCTTCCTTTCTCTTTGACCAGTAATATGAAATTACTGAAATATTGAGTCCAATACAACTATAATATACGCAACGTTCAACCGTAAATGCGACCTTTGTGGGTTCTATTCCCACTCAATGAATAATTTTCATGTCCACGCACTGATAATAAGAGAAAGCATGGCGTTAAGTTCCACCACTCATAAGTGGATGGAATGAAGTGTCATGACTCCAAATTCACTCTACCTACCCTGCATTATACTACTAGTGAAGCAAAAAGAATTATATGTAATTTCATAACAATAAATTTCTATCTAAATAATAAATATTAAACCCGTACTTCATTTTCGTAATATAAATTAGGCAACGGCGGGAAAAGCTACTTTTTTTTTCAATCTTACGCTCCACTAGGCGAACGACTACAATTTCATGCTTGCGACATTACTTATTTCACAAAACACTGTCTATCGTTACTTTGTTCCTGCGACACGACCAATTAACTTTTACTGTCATTTAAATAATTCGTATTTAATATTTGCTTCCCTTTTTTTGAGGGTATTTATATTTTTTTTGCTATGATTTTTGCGTGGCAGTCGCTGGTTCGTATCCAAAGTGTCATTGTAAACATTGGTTGTGGGTTCGATCCCCACTCGAGGAAATGGAATTACCTTATACAGTATCTATAACAATGTAAAACAAGTAGTTTTTATCGACAATTAAAACAATATATTAACAATAGCTAAGTAAACATATGTAAAGCTAACAAATAAATCTTTCATTCACACCATAAACAAAGTTCTTTGATAATACACGTGCACATACAAACATATATTGTAAATCATATTTTCTATAACATATACTTATATTTAATTATTGCCTCAGGTTTTTCCATACAATGCGCTCGAAAGTTTCTTTTGCGAGAGTATTCCGAGCGCGCGCCAATTCTTGATTCACGCACTACATTAGGTGTTATACAATAAAATGTTTTGTTCAAACAATGAAATTATATGTTGGTATAATTGATTAAGTTAAAATGGTTTTAACTTTATTTCTTTTCTTTCATCGTGTTGAAAGCTAGTGAAATTTTACTTATTTTTAATTTCAAATTGTCTTCCTCTTACAGCAGAGTAGACAGAGAAAACCCTGTGTTAAGACACTCTGTTCCCCACTTTCTACTCAATTTTCAAGATATTGCGTCTTGAGTGGCGAAACTCGATGCCGAGCGTTGTATGTACTAGTATGACTTGTAAGTTAAAGTAGTTGACTTTATCTTTTATATTTAATGATTAAATATTGATGAATTTTACAAAATTATTATTTGGCCACGACAACGAAAGAGAAGAAGATTTAACGTTCATCAATATAACGTATTGAAATTCTCGGCTAGATATTGGTAGGTATGTTTTGTGCCCAAATAATTATTAACTTTTGTGGAAAAATAATGAAAAATATTTGCTTGCTCCTGATTGGCTATAGAATGTTTGACATAACGGCAATGGTAGCTAAAAAATGCTTTCGTATAAAAATATATTTACATTTCTCAATATCTGTACAAAAAACCGCACTAATATGTTTTAAAAGAACATTTCTGACTTTTTTTCTAAATGTGTTATCTGTGTTTTGTTCATAATTATGGATTACACAAAATTCTGAGAGAAATTAAAAGAAAATGTATTATAGTTATAGGTAAAGGCCTAGTACAAAAATTGCAAGATATTGAAGATAAGAAATAAATAAAAAACTACTTTAAGAAAGCGTAGCTTACGTAGCGTATACCGTATGGCTTAATATTCAAGACGCTCTACGCTCAAACTCATGTATTCAATTTCAAAAATATGTTTATAACGTTCAAAATATACTAGTTATGTACTCTATTCTTTTTTTATTGGATATATACATATAATACTAGCGACACATGCGCTTAAACTTATTGTAATATTAGAGCCAAATTTTACAAAATCTTTACATAATTGTTATTCTGATGTATAACTTATATTACTGTAAAGTTTCATTCAAATTCGTTCAGTAGTTTTTGTGTGTAAATAGAACAAACATACACATCTCAAAATATTAGTAGAGTTAGTAGGATAATAATATATCGTAAATGTAACGCAATTATCTTAATTACACGGCGCTACTTTACTTAGAGATAGGTCCTTTTAAAGCGCATATCATAAAACACCTTTAACGGAAAACTTAGATAGGAATTTACAAACGCTAAAACGCACATTTTTAATTAGACATACTAATTAGAAACAAGAATTTATAATTTACATATATAGATATATAAAATATCGAAATAACAGATAAAAAATATTGTTATAATGTATTATGTAATTATATTGTGCTTAATATCAATTTAATTTCGATTTTAAGAGAACGGAGAGTCTTGATTAAATTAAAATCTCTCCTAAAATGCATAAACCTTTGGGATCTAAAAAAGTATTTAATAATTGTATTCACAACTACCAATATGATGTTGTTTGACCATTCTAAGGAGGTATGTATTTAATTGATGTGGGTAGAATTATGTAACGCTTGTATTTCTTTTATGTTTCGGCCTTGAGCTGTACTTGTACTTGATACTTGTTCTGAGACATTTTTATTGCTCCATGTCAACATAAGTGATATCTGTTTCTGTACTTCCTGTTTATATTTATTTATGTATATATGTGTATGGCTGAGAATGTTATTAATTGTTTTCTAAAAATTGTTTTTATGAAACTTTTCTTATTTTAAAGTAACTAGGCGTTGAGTGTTGTTTTTGTCTGTATACATTGTATAGGCGGTGGTCGTGAATTCCAATTGTGACTTAGTGAGGCACATAACGCACTTTCAAGCCGATTTTATTTAAATAATTTAATAATATTATATGGATACCAAAGAAGAGAGAACCAGAGAAGAATGTTAAAGTGAAAATAATTATACTTCACGCAGTTGATGTTTACACTGCAAAAAAGATCTATAATTGAGTTTAATTTATTTACTTTAATTAAAAAAAACGCACCTAATTAAAAATGTTCTCATCGCATTCGGTTACGGTTTGTTATTTTTGACATTTCATATATTTCGTATTTAAAACATAATTCAAGGTAACTTAATGTTATCCTAAATTCTGATGTACAATTTTTGCATAATTTTTAAACAAGAGTTACAATACAATGTATACTATAAAAATAATATGTAAAAAAAAGTTATTTTCATAAAAAATATATATTTTTTAAAAGAACAACATACAATTTTCTGTGTTAAACCAAAGCATGATCTGTTTATGTACCAAGTTTCATCAAAATCCCTACAGCCATTCTTATGTCATTGAGTAACAAGCTTTCAAATTAAAAATAATAATATAAGTAACTACATTAGTAATTACGTATCGCCTTCGTATTACAAAATTAACGAGTGAAAGGTAAATAATTATCAATGAAATGAATACGGAATGTTTCCGGAATTTTGTTTACTATGACCGCGGTGAAAGTAAATTATTGAAGGCCAATAGGTATATATAGGAAAAACTAAGAAAGATAAAATATGTAGGTAATTCGTTATTTAAAACAAGCGGCGACATCTTTTATTAGTTCAGTTGATCTGTTAGCGCCATCTCTCGGCGAGGCACAGAAAGTAATGGAAAGTTGAATGTTACTTGTAAAGGTAGCCAACAGATATCAGTGCTTAATATTACTTCTTTAAATTTATATTTGTGACAATTTTGATTTTTTTTTAATCTTTAAAATGCAAATATTTAGTTGCAATATCTATCTCTATACAAAACTCCAAGAAATTCAATTATTCTGACAGTTAAAATATAATTTTCTATTATCAAATACCAAGCAACCCTGCAGATACGCCCGACACGACTCGCTTGGCACGCACAATGGCGGGCGAGCCTGACGCGCGCTGCTGCGCACGCAGTGCCCTGAAAATGTCACAATGCCAGCCATTTTCATGTGACTTTTCACTATTTAAACACGTTTAATTCACTTAGCTACTCACTTTTTTAGATTCACGTTTATTTGTAATTGATCTTTCATTTACTTTACTAGTTAACAATATGCGAAACTGCGCATTTACAGGGAAACACTTTGCCGCTGCACCACGAAGGCCTCAGATATATTTTTTATGATTATTTATGAAATAGATAAAATGTTTTTTATACGATTGCTCACAGAAATAAACAAGCTCTTCTATATAATTTATCATATTAAATTATAAATACAAAAAACTACGCAAAAAGCTACCTAAATACTAGAAACAATAAAATTAAAAACGAAAACTAAAAAAATATATTTTATTATATTTCAACACTCTATAGACCAATTAAACAATAATAGAAATATATAATAAACGTAGTTTTTTATATCGAAACAACCGAGTTCATTGCTCAAGGTGAATGTGAATTTTACATCACGATTTACCACAGAATTTGTAATGCTTTTCTTAACAACGCAAAAGAAAACGTAATATGGCTTTTTTTGTAATAACTTTGAAGACTATATACGATCATTGTTATATTACTAGATACTATCCAATTCAGTAATCAGTAATTCAGTGGCGAAGAATTACCTAATTGACAGTGTTTTATTTGCGTATTATAGCGTTTATTGTATATATTTTAGAAAGCGTATGAAAAATGGATCCCACACCTCACGAACACCGTCGCACGAAATTTTTAACAGCACGTTTTCAACTTATTAATGCTGTGTATTTTCTTTCTACTTAGTAGCTTCAAATGATATCTCTTATTCGATCAAATCATCGAATATTTTCATTTTCAAATTTTCTTTTAAACTATTACTGGTACTTTACTTTTTTTTTTGTTTTCATCAAATTCTACTTTTATCACCAGACAAGAAAAAAAATATAATAAACAATTCAAATTAATTCCAATATACAAATGTTTCAAACGATTAAACAGCTCTCAAGGAAATGGTCCTTTGTTCTGAGAGCGCGTTTTTATACACACATACCTACTCATTGCTAGCTAATTAGATTTAAGTATTTGTATGATAATATATTTTTTATCAGCATTTTTATGGGCGTTTCGAAACAACTTTTAATTATTTGAGAATAAGATACCTGTTCACTAATGCTACCGCATTAAATAAGTCCTTTGTTTATTTTATGCGAAGTTATTAGTAGATGTATTTTGGGGGATATTACCTTGAAATTAATATAGTTCAGTCGCCCGATTAGAAATCGAACCCGTCAGATACTGTCGTTTAGTGCACTATGTATTTCGTCTAGTGCACTATGATATACAGACTATTTATAAATAGAAACCTTAAGCTATTAATAACAAATAGAACAATCGGTGCCGAGTTCCGCGACCTACCACGCAATGTCTTATCACTAGTTTCCATCGCTTACAATGCTTTATACAGGATGCAGCGTAAAGCTGGAAAGCAATCGTCACACACAGATGTAAAAAAAATTGCATGGCAATTATTCATACTGTAAAACACATTTAACACGAAGAACAATACTTCTAAAGAACTTCTTTCTAATCGCCGCGACGAAGACGCCTCTGATCGTCACATAAACGGTCTTGCGTTATAACGCTAATAACTAGTTGCGATACATTATCAGGCCAAGGTCGGTTGCGACAGGCTTTCTAGCACTTGCTACTAGCACAGCGTGTCGGTGTCGGCTTCATTTAAATTCATCTCACCTTACGACCTTTTTTGATTGGGACATATTTATAAATGGCTATTGTATCCACGAAATGCCGAATACTATTTTCATACCCAGGTTCACATTGTATCCCGCATATAGCTGGGTATGCTGGGCTAATTTTCGAGACATTGCGTGTTGGGTGGCGACACTCAGCGCCGCGCTTTGTCTTGTTACAGGAGCGACAGAATGACAATTAAGTGATTCACTCACTCGAGTCAGAATTGAATCCATAATTATCGCATTTACAGTCACTGCACCACGACAGTTTATTATTATTTATTCTATTTATAAGAATTTGCCGCTATCGATGATATTGAAATTTAACGTTTAACAGTTCACTGGCTACAACCTTGTCTTCCTTTACATCGGCGTTTTCGAGTCTAATATAGATCGAGATTAATGAACCGAAAATATGGCGAACCTCAATTCTGTACGATTTCACTTATTAGGTACAAATATCGAATATCGTGCTAGAAAATGATAAATCTCACGAAACTACAATTTGGATGATTTGTTTAATATTTTCTATACGGGCACGCTATATAGTTGATTATGTTTTATTTGTTTGCAAACATGAAATGCTGAAACTACAACATACTAGTAGGCATGCATTTCCATCTTGCGACAAATTGATAGTTTATAATTTACTTTATTTTAAATTGATTTAATTATAAATTTATTAATATAATTATTTTATTTTCCAGTGCTGGAATGATGGGTGAGGGGCTGCTGACGCTCACGTACGGCAAGCACCACGCCTGCATCCTAAACGAGGTGGGCGCGGCGTGGCGCGGCGCACGCTACTCCGACCTGGTGTTGGTGTGCGACGACGCCGTGCCTCTTGCGGCGCATCGGATTGTCATGGCTGCTGCCAGCCCTTTGATAAGGTAACAGATCATTTCAACTCCAACAAAATTTTGTTTATGATTAGCATAGTAGAACAAGCAGAAGAAACTTTGTTAAGACACTACGTACTTCGTTTTCTATTCAATTTTGGCAAAATTAAATTAGTTACATTATATAATTTCTTACTTGTACGAGAAAAGAAATCTTAATACTCTACAATAGGCTTCTAATATACCCATTATTATTTATTTTTTTACTTTCAGAAAAATACTGGATGACACACCATCTATTGAGAACCCAGTCACAATTCACATGTCGGGCATTAACAGCACACTAATGAGACATTTACTTGTTTTCTTATATAGCGGACAAGCATATATCGAGGTAGGCTTTGTTATATTTTCAAAAATATTATGTACCAAAAATATATTAAAATATTTTTAATAATACCATATATTAATATTGTGTTGTGTTATTTCAGTCTGGTGAAATAGATGATATGCAGGAGCTATTCGAATTGTTGGAAATTAAGTCAGACGTATGGAAATCTACAAAAGAAAGACAACAGGCAGAAGAGCGAAACAGATCGTGTGACAGATTAAAAGGAAAGAATTTCAAAACTGACATAAACAGCAACGAAAGTAGTAAACATGATGCACCGTCCGGATCTTCACATTCAGAGAGCGAACGAGTTACACCAAGCGCCGGCTACAGTAAAGACAAAGAACGAGAATCTGATTCTATGACTATAAAGAAAGAAAATATGTCAACTAGTAGTAACGATGAAAGAGATGATGACGATCCGGAAAGTGACAAACGGGATAAAGAATGTGGCAGGGTTTCATCACGTCGGCGGAGTTCTTCCAATCCAGTAAATTTATCGCTAGCAAGAAATTCAGAGAACACAAGTAGCGAACATGACGATTCACAAGACCTAGATGTTGAAACTGTTGCTGCAAAGGTACTCTTTTTTATAACTGCATATCTATTTTTTATTTCATAAAAAATAAAACTGCACATCTATTTTATATCATAATATTGTCTGTTACATTAATAAATTGTTGAATCAATATTATATTATTTTGTTTTTTCTTTTCAGAATATTGGAAGGAGACGATCAACCTCTTCAAGCCAAGATGACCAACCACAAGAAACTGTTTATAGAAGGCAATTATTAAGCGATAGATTAGGACGTGGCATTGACAGAGCAAAAAGGAAATCCCATTATTTGGAACCACCTGAGTTAGATTTGAGAACAGTTAAACTAGAAGAATACCAACACCTCAAGACAACTGATAATGAATTTATGGCGCTCGTTCAACCATCACCCGAAAACTACGTAGTGACCCCACACAGAAAAAGAAGACCTGGCTTTCATAATTCACCATCACAGAATCCTCCATTTGTATCATTTCCCCCAAGTTATTTAGAAGAGATGGCACATTTACGATATGCACAAGGACCTGGCGTGGCTGCAGGAGTAGCTAGACTTGGGGCATTACATCAGATAAGTGCTTCAGCACCTCCGTATTTACCGGAACGAAGTGCTACTCCACCAGCAGCGGCACACGATGACGCTCTAAAATATCGACCTCCTAGTGCAGGGTCCTGGGGGCCTTGGCTTTGCCAGCCACAAATGGGAGGAGACGAAGCACCATCAACAGAACACGAACAAGGTTCAAGTAAACAAGCACCGGTTCGTGAATATCGTTGTGAATATTGTGGCAAACAATTTGGTATGTCTTGGAATCTCAAAACTCATCTTCGAGTACACACAGGTGAAAAACCGTTTGCATGTCGACTGTGTGTTGCTATGTTCAAACAGAAAGCCCACTTGTTGAAACATTTATGCTCTGTACATCGGAATGTAATATCATCTAGTGAAAACGATGGACGGACCAACACTCCCGGACGATTCAATTGCTGTTTCTGTCAGTTAACGTTCGAAGCTCTACCAGAGTTAATCAGACATCTTTCCGGACCACACAACAGTCTACTTTTAAGTAAAAACCTCCACGAATGACACCTGCTTACATGACGCGGATCATGTGCGTTCTATTGGACATTGAAACTTCTCTCTCGACCAGAGAGCTCAATTGTGATATGTGTTTAAAATGGATATATGTTAAGTGTTTAGTTTTAAGTACATTATCGCAGAGCGATACTTATAGTAAAGCATTCGCAAGTAAAGGTTACTGCGAATGTTATGTAACTTTTTTATTTAAAATCATAATTGCCGAATGGGTCCAAATTATTATAATTTGTTTAAAAATTATAATCCGGGACCAATACCTTCCGAGATAGTATTTATTTGAAAGATATATTTTCATTAGCATAAATATTATTTAAAAGCCACCGACACATTAATTCCTTAAGCATAGAAAATAGATATGATTGTCGAAGAAAAGTTGCGAATGTAACACACACAGCCTTTATAGTAGGAACGTCACACGAACTACCTCCTAATAGTAATCAATGTTTCATGAAAGTACTCCATACATTGTAACATTGTGCAAGCGAAGACAGATGATGTCTCTAGTCAGAATTGGAACTTAGAATTAACAAATCATTGTGTTGTTCATTCACTTAAAGTAGTACAAATCGTAAATGTATTATGACCATTCGGAATCCTCTTGTCTCAAATAAACTTACACTTTAATTTTTGTTCCATTTTATCTGACTTTGGCATTTCGCAGCTTTTCGGACATTTAAAATCTCATTATTAGCTTTTATTACTTGCGTAATTTCTAAACATAGAAACGTTGTGTTCGTAATATTAAATTTGACTATGCCTTCACTTGTTCGTGCCGACTATTTTTCATTGTGGATGAACACCAAAGATTTGTAAAGCATTGACGTTGTTTTGGTGTATACATTTAAGAGAAATTTTAGGGACCTGAAATGATTTCGATGTGTTAAACTAAACTAAACGTATTATATTTAGGTACCAATTTAATAATCTCACTACTGTAGTTTACTTACTGACGTGTAATGTATCTTCTATGTACTTTCGTAATTCCACTACGAGCTTATAAGAGCTTGATCGTTATTTTTTACTTTTATTACCTATCTTAGTATTAATTATAATTATGACTCGGCATTATGTTCAAATTAAAATATTGTATCGCCTTGTCCTTACTTTACTTTAGACTTTTTTAATCTTTAATGTTTTCCCTAAAGCGCACTAGTATCGTGGCCAGTTATTTATAAACTGATATCTTACATTAGTTAAACTGTATGGTTGATTGTTTATCTTTATATGTTCTGTACTTTTTATTCTTGCAATGTTATTATCGAAGACCAAAAGTGATTCGTCGCTTTAATTTTAAGCCAAAAGTTTTAGCTGTCTGAAGTTCGCTATCAATAAGTTTCTTTTGATATAATTTCGAATTTTGAATGAGCAATAATTAGAAATTGTATGTTAAGTGCCTAATTGTATTGTTAATACTCATTTTTGGAAAATGTAGGTACCTACCGCATATAAAATTAGGTAGTATTTCCAATTTATCTATCAGGTAATACTTTTTGTAGACGTTTATTAGACTTATTTCAAAACTAAAGTTACCAGAAATTTGTTCAAAACTTAGTAATATAATTGACAGAGTTGTCGAATCGCTTTAATAATAATTAATTTCCTTTTGTTACCTATCGTTATACCTGATATTTTATTTTACGTGTTTTGTTTTTATTGAGGTATTTTTTTTTAATTGGGGAACAACTTAATCTTAAGAAACGTGATTTGATTTGTTAGTTGTATGTGATAAATGTTATTAATGTAAGGCGAGGAACAATAAAAGGAATGAGGTCTTCCTGCTTTCTTTATGTCTTTTTTTTTGTAAATATTTTGTACTATAATGTTACGCCGCATGACAAAATCGTCCATAAAAACAATCGCTGCCGCTAATACGTAAAACGTACTCGAACAAACTATATTTTTTACATTCTTTAAATACTTCCGTAGCATGTAAGATTGTTGTGATATTCCGGAGGAGAGACGGAGATGCCTTTACGTATCAATGCAAATTTTACATATCGAGTGTTTCTTATATTTAATATATGAATTTATGTTTCTTTTCCATTTGAACGCCAAAAATAAAGAAAATTAACTCAATTCCAAATTTAGTGTATATTTGCTTAATAAAAATTAAAATAACAAATAGCATACAATATAATATTATATGAATGTACATATATATATTTAACATATTTATAAAAAAATATAAGAAACACTCGAAACTTTAGACATTTATAATAAAAAATGTTTCTATTTAGAACATGACTTAGTTTATAATGTAAATACTTAGTTCATAGGCTAAAACAGTAAAAAAAAGAACTTAATTTGTTGAACTTGAATAAACTGTCTTCGTTAAAAATTAAAATTGTAAATTATAAAAGTATTTTCACAAGTTTTTTCTTTCACATAGTGTATGTACAATTTTTTGTAGATATTTTTTAGAATTATATAACATTCTGTAAATGTGTTCTTACCCTAGTAAATTAAATAACGAGAGTATTTTTAGTTACAAATGCTGCTGTTTGTTTTTTTAATCCCATCCTATCTTATAATTAAATCTTTTAAAGTATTATCGCCTCCAGAATCCGGTGGAAAGAGGAGAACGGAAATGTCTCCGTAGTATTATGGAGGTCCCGTTTTTCTGATACCGTCTTTTTTCCCGTCTACTTGTGCTGGATGCGGAATAATGCTAAAAGCTAAGCTCCTACTTATTTAATAAATTATTTGAATACAGAAACATTATATATTATATTTTAAGGTTTGAATGCGATTATTTGACGCCAGTGAGTGTGGTGCAGGAGCACAGAGTAACACTGTAAAATCGACTGGTTGTGGGTTTGATCTCCACTAGAGGAGATTAAATATTTTCTTAAATTTATATTTTCATTTCTTCGCTCTGGTGTCGAGGCAAAAGCGTAGCGTTGGGTTCCGCCACCCAACCAGAACTCGGAGGAAAGTGGGGAACGGTGTATCTTAACACTAAATTCCCCCTGCCTACTCTGCCGTGTGTGGCATACAGCGTGAAGCTGATTTTAATTAATATAATATTTATTACTATTTCTTGTCTTGACTTATTTTTACTGTAAAAAAACGGTAAAAATATTTTGCACTAATAACTGATACGTTGGTTAACTTCGTTTCGTAATGATAACCTGATGATGTGAAATCAACTTTAGCACGTTATATACGGTAGCTGTAGGTATACTTATATATTTTGTAAGACAATTATTACAAAAATATTATTAGATAGGTCAAATGTCGTCGTAGTGGAGTGGACCCGCGTATGACTGTGATCGATAGTTGTGTGTTCAATCCCCACTTAGAGTAGTGATTATATTTAAATTGTTTTATTATTACGCTCTAGTAAGGTAACGCGTGGCGTTTAACTCAACCACTGTCCCAAAATTAGGAGAAAAGTGAACAACGAATTCGACGAGCAAAAGACAGATTGTTTTTATATATTCACTGAGAGCTAAGGATTGAAGACCCTGAATTAGTATTAAAAATTAGGACCTAAAAATAGTACTATATAGATATTTTTTTATATTTTAAGTACAACATAAATAATTTATGTTATATCGATATATATAGCCAGTCTTGACGCAGGTGCACAAAGTCTGACTGTAAAATCGGCTGGTTGTCGGTTCTATCCCACTCTAGGAAGTGAAATATTTATTTACATATATATTTTTTAAATATTTTTTTTTAAACATTTTTAAAGTGTTAATCCACACTTAGGATTCTAAATAAGTATATATATTTTTATTGTTTCGCTCTGGTGTCGGGGCAAAGTGCGGCGTAGAGTTCCATCACTTAATATGCAATGCCTCCAGAACTCGGCGGAAAGTGGGGAACGGAGATTCTTAAGACTAGATTCCCTCTGCCTACTCGTTGTGTGCGGGATACAGAGTGAAGCTGATTTATTTATTTTTTATTGTATAAAATAATATAGATACACTTGAATTTTTACTAAATAATTAAATATTGCAGATTTTACATGCCACAGGTACGCGACTATAAATTCGACAGGTTGTAGGTTCGATTCACACTCGAGGGAACATGTGACATTCGGCGGAAAGTGGAGGAACGGAAGTGTCTTAATCACAATGGAGCGTCTTTACACTAGGTTCCCAGGTTACCTCCGCCTACTCTGTTATGTGCGGGATACAGTCAAAAGCTAAAATAAAATATTGCAGATGTTTAAAACAGCTAGCTAGCTATTTATTTACATTTAATCATACATAACAATTTTATAATATTATAATTTAATTTAATATAATATCGCCTTCAGCGATGTCTAATCGTGTATTATGGTTATAATTGTATGTTTTAATATTATACTTAATTCAAGGGTTACGTTTACTTAACACAAGCCATATTACAGTAGCCGAAGTGCAGTTGAACATAATATTCAATAGACGTTATTAATCGTACCTAAATGTATTTCAGTAAAACAAATATCGAAGTTATTAATATAATATAATTAATATTTTGTTTAGTTTCAAAACATTGAAGTAATCGCGGGTCTCCAAATTGATGATCAATAAACGAAATATATTTAATAAATATTAAATATTTTCATTTCCCCGCTCTGGTAACGAGGTCAATGCACGGTGTTGAGTTCCGCCACTCGACACTCAATACTTCCAGAATTCTGCGAAAAGTGGGGAACAGAAGTGTCGTAATGGGAACTGAGTGCGTTTCCGCTAGGGTTCCCTCTGCCTGCCATGTACGGGATACATCGTAAAGCTAAACGTGTGATATGATACCCGTAATTATCAAATCTTCAAAGATTATCAAACCGCCGCGCCAATATTGCCTCAAATCCCAAGCCTAGCCTTCTTCCAAGATATAAGTACTTTTAATAATATTACGTCAATAACCCTTTTATTATTACAATTTTATACATTTTTATGATACCATACACAATTATATATACATCTTAAGAATTTATGCATTTTTAAGTACAGTTTATTTTAAGTTAACTGTTGATATTTTCACATATAATGGTTTAACGTTGCCTGCCTGGCATTAAGTGTAGGTACTTGAGGATGATGAGTAAACATGACGATAACCGACCGGTTTAACTTATATGTTGTTTTAGTATATAAATGTTTTATACTATGGCTTTGGCTCGAGGAATATCTAAGATGTTGTTTATTTTAAAGTTAAAAATCCAAGTAAAATATATTGATATATACTAGCGACCCACCCGAAATTTTAACTGCTATAACGTTATTATTAATTATTTACTAATCTGAACTACTTTCTTGTTCTAATAACATTATCTTTAAAAAATATCTAAAAACTAAACTAAAGTTTAAGCCAATTCAATAAAATAATTATTTTGTATCAATATTGTTGAACTTTAAAAAAAATCAGCTTCACGCTGTATCCCGCACACAGTAGGGTAGGCAGAGGGAACGTGCATAAAACTATATATAATTTATACATAAATTGATAAAACTTTTTATTTATGATCCGATTTAAATAAAACAAATACTAAATATCTTTACTTACTAACTAAATGGCAAGGCATTTTTTTCATAATACAATAAAGAAAAATGAATTTAAGTTGGTTAAACCGTTTCTGAGATTAGCGTAAACAAACGCAGACGCGAACGGGCAAAAAATTTAAAAAATTGTGTTTTTCTCCGATATCTTCCATACTACTATTTGTACCTGAGTAGCGATCACTTACTGCAATAGTATTATATGTGTACTATTATTTTAAGACTGAACCGCCATGATGGTTTTATATTATAGAGTTTTATTTAGCTTCACATTAAAGCCGCATTCGTTCCCCACATTTTGTCCAATTTTCGAGACATTACGTGATGAGTGGTGGAAATGAAAATTTTAAATAATTCGAACGGTCTCGACGCCTCGACAGCTCATAAATGACAATTCGATAAAACTATGGATTTTTTTTTTTATGGAAAAGACACGGCAAACGAGCGTGCGGGTCACCTGATGGT
>DWAP01000927.1:0-17945 GCA_018230625.1 Heliconius eleuchia
TATATCGTTCTGTCGTTAAGAAACCGGTGCATGTAAACGCAACGGTTATGGTTTGGACAGTACGAAGTGAAACCGAGTGTTTTAACATTAGATTTTAAAGCGGAAGAGTTTATTTGTTTGTATGTTTGTTTGTTTGGAATTATTAGTCAGATTTACTTTTTTTTTGTTTTGTATGAAAGCAACATTCCTCAGTGCTATAGCCTATATAATATTACGGTTTAATTCTTAGTTAGCTTTATATAATGCCATAACAATAATTACAAGTACAGTCTTCGACTCCCTATATCTATCTTTTATAAATAAGTCACAATAGGGCATTTTGTGGCAAAAAGAATGGAAAATTGCATGGTGATACTTCGCTATTTTTTATCTGATATAGAAACTGACCCTAAAAACCTAAAATTATTCCATTACCAAGGAAATTTGATGAACATAATCTTTGGCCTATATAGTATCGTTCTGTTTACGGCCGTGAGTGTAGGCTCGATTCCCAAAGGGCGCCCTTGCCGCTGACATTTTCTCAAGCAGCCACGTAGTGCTTGCACTTTCTCAGAATTATGAAAAATGATTGAATGTATAAATTTATAAATAATCTATTGGCAAATGCATCGTAATAAAAAAAAATAGATGGCATGCCGGCGAAGCCGCTAGTGGGACGCTAGTAGGTAACAATTATATATGTTGAAAATGAAATTGCATGTATTTCATAAGAACGCTTATTGCCTAATTAGATATTAACAAATAATTATTAGATATTGACTACAATCAAATTTCAATCATCATAATAACATTCTATCTTCACCATATGAAACTAAATTTAAATTAAATTACAGAGGCAATTTCAAATTGTAATTGTCCTGAATTTGATGATGTAATTGAAATATGTATGAATCATCTATATAATTAAAATAGGATGTGGTGGTGCTGTGGGACAACACGTGACTGTAATAACGATGTGTCTGGGTTCGATTCCCATTCAGGTAAAAGATTGGTCTGCTGTCTGCCGTATGTAGAATACGGTGAAGCTGAAAACGTAATATAATAAAAGAATGTGTGGCAGTTAGGAGGAGGTTAAAGTCAAAATATTGGGTTTCCAAATTTTGCGCCTTTTTGAGGGACGTTCAATTACCCCGAGTGGGATTCATCGCGTGTACAGTATAAATGAAGAAGAAAGAAGAAGAAGAAAATGAGAAGAAGAAGAAAAATTATATAATTATCTTATCAAAATATATTATTAATCTATAATCTATTATATATTTTTTCAGATAATGGGCAAAAATAATGGTGATCTTGATACTTATGAGGTAATTAAAATATTTTTTTACTGACATCTCGTTATTAATTCGTAAGTTTTTATGACGAGACTTGGTTCTTTGCTTGAGCTTTGCTTCTTTTTAAAAGATGCGATTTGTTTAAACTAGATGTCGCTATTGCATTTTTAATATTACTCAAACATCTATATTAATATGTGAAGTTCAACTTTGTACACATTTTTGAGAAAATTTTGCCAACTATAAATGTGCCAAATTTCTCATTCTTCTTATGAAATTTGGCACATTTATAGTTTATAAAGAGAATGAAAAAAAAAAGAAATGTGCCAAAGAAATGTTCTGCACTCAGAATGCTAATATATTTTAAAGTAATGCACGCAAGATACATTAAATTAATAAAATAAATATAGAACATATGATTTAATAAAAAAGAAAACAATAAAAAAATTACATAAAGAATTATTGTGAATTGTCTTCAAACGGAAATCGTACCCACAATTGTCGCGCTTACTTTCACGCCGTTGCGCCACGACGGCACAACGGCACACGGTTATTTCTTAGAATGGAGATTAAATGTATTTAATTACAAATATTTCGGCACTGCTGCTAAGAATTTGTAACTAACCCTAATATCTCATAAGCTATAAGTATCATATTAATAAATTAATATTTAAAATAAATTAAATTTATCAGTACACCGAATATCCAATTTTCCTTCAACAGGTCCGTCAATCTGAGGAGTTAGGCAGGTACCTGGTAGCTGCACATGATTTGTCACCCGGTGATGTAATCTTGACAGAATTGCCTCTGGTCTTCGGACCGAAGGCCATGCCTGATCCAGAAGCGTCAATGCCATGTGTCGGTTGCTATAAGCCTGTGTTTACTGATGTACGGGAAAGATGTTCAAAGTTAGTATATTGGATATTGCTCATTGTTTTATTACGGTCACATGCAATGCCTTGAATTCGGAAGTCAACGCCGCCACTTTATTTTACCGACCGGGGAAAGGAAAATAATCAATTCCTCAAATCGGCGGTTAGTTTATTATAATTATAAATTTATGGCTTTTGTAGGGTCCCGTAACTAAAAATAGGAACCCTTGGATGATCACTCTGTTGTCCGTCTGTCAAGACCTTTTATCCTGAGATCAAGTGGAGGTGTAATACGCCGAATTCTGGTGTAATATTTCCAGAATTTGGCGTATTACGTGGACGTAGCTCTACACGCTGCGTGCGGGATACAGCGTGAAGCTGAACACCATTTAATATATTTTTTTACTACAAAACTTATTGTAAAATGTTGAGATTTGTAATAAAACAGTTTGATGTGTTTTTTATAGATGTGGCTGGCCTGTATGTTCAGGATTTTGCCCGGGACTAAAGGATCCAAGACACCATGCACTGGAGTGTAAAATATTAAGTGTCCGTCCAGAATGTGTCCTTGATAATATGGCTGAATATTATAGGTATGTTTTTATGGATATGTTTTTTTTGTCTTGTGTTAAGCCTCTCTGCTCTTCACTTTGTTAAGAAATCTGGAAGCAATACGTAGTCCTTAGAATAGAAATCGAACCCACAACCATCCGCGTGTATAGTCCCACGTTTGTGCCCCTGCACCAAGACTGGCCTCAAAAGTTGAATATTATTGTCTTTATTTTGTTATTTAGTTTTATGGTCTCATACACACGCAATGCCTCTCAAATAAGGTTCAACCTTATTTGAGAGGCATTGCGTATTCGTTGGTAGTCAAATAAAATTGAATTGTTGACTAAAAATCTACTGCAATAAATTTAATTTTTAACGTTGTCGTAACATAGTTGACACATAGCTGTTTGATCACAGAAATTGTGGGTTTGAATCCCACTGAGGTATGAATAGCTCAAAAAAAACTGTTGAAATTAAAAAGTGAAAGACAAAGTGATCTTATATAATGCTATATCGCAAAACCGATTATGTATGAAGTATAATTATAGTATTGTTAGAAATCGGAAGCGGTTATAGTTTGAAAAAAACACGATAAAACACAAATCGTTTATGTTTCTAAGCTATTTGGGAAGAGATACTACGTAATTGCAATAAGTGATATGTATCACCTACTAACAATACTTCACTCTAGTTTCCTTCCAATAGGGGCCGTTGCCGACAAGCAAATGCCACCGATTGACACAATTCCACTACTTTTATAGTTATTTTCACCTAAATTTACCGTCTTTTACTCGAGTTCGCTAACAGTATATAATTTTATGTTTATTTTTTGATAAAAAAAGACACAGTTTTACAGAATGTGTTTACAGAATTTACATTTTAATGATATGTTGTTTAAAAAGCAATATTGTTTTTAATTTATTCATAATTACATACCAAATAACTGTCATCTTTTACTTGTAATTTCAAAGACTTGAATACTTGAAACAACCGTTACTAACCTCCACGGCCTTGTTTGTTTTAGTTACTTAGTGACTTTAGTTTAGAAACTGTCAATGATTTATGACCACCAAATGATTTAGAATATGTTTTTAATAACTAAATGTAAAAATAGTGTTGTAAAAAAGATCTGTTGTACAACGAGTTAATTAGATCCCATCAAAAACATAAATGTAAAATGAGAGCCAAGTTCAGTAATGTGTTATATGCCTTTATTATAGGCATAGACAATGTGTTAATGAAAAAAAAATGGGCAATAAGCAAAATGAACAATTTTAAATGTATCTTAGAAAAAAATATTTTATTAATTTTAGTTTATCTTAGAAAATCAAAGCAAACCTAAGAATACTTTTTATGCTTCTTTTATGTTAAATCTTTATTTATGCAAACAAAAAGCAATTTATAAAACATATTACGTGAAAATTGATGGTATATTTCAGACACGATGCTCTTTTACCTCTCCGATGTTTGCTGCTACAAAATATTGAAGTGGAAAAATGGCGAAAATTGACAGAAATGCAATCACACATGGAATGTCGCGCTCCGGGGACTGAAGCGTACGAGTATGTACCTTTTTCTAGTTTTAGGATGAATTCAGTTTATAGGATCTTCGAAGACATAGAATATTGAGTGGCAGAACTCTTGTTTTGGGATTTTTACAAAACTTAAAGAAGTAGACATTTGATGCTACAAGTTGCTTTTTAGTTTAAGATTACTGAGTTCTTTAAGATTATGCTTTCTTTCATTGATTTTTACACTGAAACCTATGTAAGATTTAATATGTTTTAGACTTTCATGCACAACAAACTAAATAAACATGAATCAATGAATCAATCTTACACTGTATTCGGCACACAGCAGGGTAGGCAGAGGGAACATAGTGTTAAGACATTCGATTCCCCACTTTCCAGCGGATTCTAGTGGCATTTCGTGATAAGTGCTGGAACTGAACACCAGAGGTAAGAAATGAAAATATATATTTTAATAAATATTTCATCCAGGATCGAATCCACAATTAGTAGCTTATACTGTCACATATTATGCTCATGCGCCACGATGGGTCTCCTGAATGAATGATCAGGTTCTCAAAAATGAATTTGTACATAAATATATTTTAAATTTACAGCGAGGCCAACGAATTCATCGTGGAATACCTTATAGACAATTTCATCAATAAGCTAGAAAGTGATATTCGAAATAAATATTTCAAAAATGCATCTCCAGAGTTATTACATAAGATATGTGGTATAATTGACACGAATGCTTTAGAAATAAGATTACCAGAAGGCTCCGAACTAAATGCTTTATACGCCAAAACCTGCTTAATGGAACACAGTTGCATACCAAATACTAAACATGTTTTTAATTTGTCTTCAAAAGACGTAAATGATCTCTATAAAATTAAAATTAAAGTAGTAGTTCCAGTAACAAAAGGAAATCATTTAGCTACCATGTACAGCCATGCGCTATGGGGAACACAGGCTAGAAGGCAACATTTAAAAGATACAAAATATTTTTCCTGTAAATGTCCTAGATGTAGTGATCCAACTGAATTAGGAACTTTTTTAAGTGCTATGAAATGTTTCGGTGATGAAAAAGGTCCCTGTGATGGCGTTCATTTGCCAAAAGATCCTTTAGATGATGAAACTGAATGGGCTTGCAACAAATGTCCAATAAAAGTAAATAACTCACAAATAAACATGCTCATATCCCAAATGGGTGAAGAAGTGGAAAACGTGCAAATGATGGGTGGATCGATTAATATGTTAGAAAATGTTTTAACTCGGCTATCGACTTTCTTACACCCAAATCACTACCATTTATATTCTATAAAACATTCTCTCATACAATTATATGGACGACACCCTAGCTATACCTCTGAAGAAATATTAGATAAGAAAATTAATATGTGCAAAGATTTAACAAATACTACGAAGACTTTAGATCCAGGTAATGCTAGACTTAGTTTGTATAGTGCTGTGCTACATCACGAGCTTCATTCAGCTTTAGTACTAAAAACGAAGAAGGTTAAAAGCGATGGCTCTATACGAACTATTGACGAAGCAAAACCTTTATTAGAAGAAGCAAACATGTCTTTACAAGCTGCACTATTAGCGGTAAAAGATGATACAGAAGAAACTGCTGGGAAAAGATTGTTAGATGTAATAGAAGAGAGTAAAAAGGATTTTGAGAAGTATTATAAAGAAAGAAAATAATATTAGAATTTAAATAAATTTATTAACATAATAAAGTAAATATATTTTCTTATTTATATTTATACTATTATCACAGTTATTAAATAATTTGGTAACTTCCGCTCAAATGACTAAACACTATAATTAAAAAATAATCACATAAACAATCACGTCGTAAGTAAAACTGTTATAATTAACTTTGTAGCTACATATCACATATTACAGTAACATTCGATCAATGATCATGAATTACAATTTAAAGTAACATTTTTATCATACATTAGTTCGATTCGATTCAATCGAAGTCAAATCCCTAACCGTAAGGCTTAGATACCTTTCTTTATGGAGAAATACGTATAAAATAATAGTAATAACAAAAAAGGATAACAGTAACGAATAAATATACAACAACTGAGCTTATCTAAAAAATTGATTTTCAGTTGAAAATAAATTTGGTCTCATTATTTAAAATTTTCAAATTAAACTTAAATATTTATGAAATTAAAACTATTTGATTTGGATTTGGAAAGAGTTTAAAAGTTAAGTTAAGTTTTTAGTTTTTTTTTTCTCTTTTCTTTTATGACGAAAACCTTGGATCACTCTTCACAAACATTGTATGAGCAAAATAGCAATAAAATTTGATATATATTATATGGTAAAGGATTGCAGAGACCAAAATATTATGAAATCATTCGTTAGAAATATTTAAAAATAATACAAGTATCACACCATATTATGTTCAACGCGTCAACTGCTCCTCATCCACTTCTAAAGTACCAGTTCAAACCTGATCTTGCATTATCATTATTAACGCTATCCGTGATCCATTCAGTGTATTTGGACACTCTAGTGTATATGCCTGGCATCTTAGCTCTAGCGCAGCCGCTGCCTGTCGATACCACTCCCACCACCATTGCGTGGCCCTTGTCGCCGTTTATCATCAGAGGTCCGCCGCTGTCAGCCTACAACAGATAAGGAACTTTTTTTTTATAGTTTTACGCCGTATTACGTGTCCAGGAGCGAAAGAAACCTGGTTTTCAAACACTCCACGCCCAGTTTTGGAAATTTTGTTTGTTTTGTTGCCAGAGCGAAGTGAAAATGATTTATTTTTACGAGTGGAAATCGAACCAACAACCGTCAGATTTACAATCAAAAAGACGAAGCCTTTACACCGCGGCGGGCTCAATTTTTTGATTTGCATATAACTTTAAATATTAGTATTATAATAATTATTCATCCGTCCATCCATCAATCTTTCAAAGTCCACTGCTAGACATAAGCCTCCCCTATGACTCACCACTGCGTCTTGCGCCCTTTGAATCCAGCGGAATTTCGCCGTCTTCCTTAGATATTATAGTAATACAAAAACATAACATTCACAGTTCACAATTGTATACCAAATCAATTACGTTATCCAAAATACTTTAGCTTTTCTAAAGTGAGTACAATCACTTAGATTTTTTTTAAAAATATTTACATTTATTTTAATTGTTATTACACGCTCATTGGCGGAACTCAACTCCAGCTTGGTCTTATTACCAGAGGAAGAATATAAAAACGATTTATTCCCGTGTTCGGGAATCGAACCCGAACCAAAACGGTCTCAAATTAACCGAATTCAATAGAATTATATTTGTATTCAAAATAATTGGAATTAAGAATTAAATAAGTAATTCCTTGTAGTGGAAATTATTAAATTACTTAATTTGTCTATTTATAAGCAAGCGTTAATTGTTGTAAAGTTAAGTTACGCAAATAAATATAAATCTTTAAAAATATTTATGTTCAATTTTTTTAAATTATGATACACTATCAAATAGCAGTGTGGTTATAGAGAATTTAGTGTTAAGGCACTCTTTTTTTTACAATAGACTCGTTTTAGGAGTATTTATTAAAATCAGCACTGCTCTTTATTTAAAAAAAAATGTAGTATTGATAACAATACTTTATATTTAAGGGACAATTCAAAATAAAATAAGTTTTATTTATACAACGTTATAAGAAAAAAAATAGTAGCGACACAGTGTCTGGCGATAAACGAATGGTTGTGGGTTTGATTCCAAATTGGGTCATTAAATTATATTTAAGAAAAATAAGCGCAACGTTGAGTCGCGCCACTGAACTCTCCATTTCTCTAAGATAGAGTGGCGTGTGGGGAACTTAATGACTTAACGCTAAGTTCCCTCTGCCTCCCCTCCTGTACTTACCCAACAAGAGTCTCGGCCGCCCTGTTCATGTCCGGCGCACATTTGGGTCTCTATTATCCTCACTTTGCTGCCCTTCGATTCGTACCAACTGTTACATTCACCATTCTCTACTACAACTACTTCAGTCTTTTGTAAGATATTTGGCCTTATTCCTGCAAAAAGAAAATATTTTTAACTTTATATACTGTTAATTGTAATATAAGTAGATGAAGAAATTCTTAAATATTTATATTCCAAGGCAAAGCGGTGTGTAACAAGACAAAATGCGGCGTTGAGTTCCGCCGCTTAACACATAATGCTTTGAAAATTAAGCCAAAAGTAAAAAACTGAGTATCTTATTACTAGGTTCCCCCTGCCTACCCGCTATATGCAAAATACAGCGGGAAGCTAAAAAAAAATTTGATTGATTATCAAATTTATCCATCCATCTTGTATTCCATCGTGTAATTTGCGAACTGTCACGTTGGTGTCTTTTTCTAGTAGTATTTTCTTATCAAAATGGCAGCTAAATGATTTGTCTCTGGCTTTCCACGTATAATTAAATATTACAAAAAGAAATAACTTTTAAAATATAAATTTTCCAAATTGAAATTACCGTTTAGAGATTAAATTTTCATATTCAGCTAAAAGGATTCAAATATGAACAGTTTGGGTCAAAACGTCGAGGCTCACAAAAGAGTTATATTTATAACGCGTTGCCAGGCTGGCGTTAAATTTCCTTTTTAACAAGCCACGTTCATTTAACAAAAGTCCTTTTTATGTGGAATATATGTATATTTTTTCATGTATAGTGATTTATTAATATTGGTAACGTTGTAATTAAGGTCGTAATGGAGGAATGATGTTATTTAACAAAAGGTTCCCTCTGCTCACCTGCTCACACACAGTTGCTGTCGTGGTTCAATGGCTGATTGAAGCCGATCTTAACGAGTTCATATCACTAAGGGATCTTAGTAATTATATTTATAATATAGTTAGTTAAAAAAAACCACAGAAAAAAGTATTCGGCAGAAAGTAGGGAACGGAGTGTCTTAATACTAGGTTCCCTCTGCCTATCCTGCTGTGTGCGGGATACAGCGTGAAGCTGATTTATATAGTTAGTTACTTGCAAGTTTTACAAATTAAGTAATGTCACATGATTACCGATAAATGAAGAATAAAATCACTAAGCGGAGTAGGCAAAGGGAACCTCGGAACCTATTGTTAAAACACCCCGTTTCCCCATTACAACACTTCGTTCTCCATGTTCTGCTGATTTCTTGAAGCATTGCGTGTTAAGTGGCGAAATTCGACACCGCGCTTTGCCTCGTTATCAAAGAAAAGTAACTTAAATGAAAGTAACTTAAATTATATTATTCTCTATGCTATATCGAACCCACTATCTCTCTAAATTCCTTGCCAACATACCTATACCCCGATCTTCATTAGTGAAGCCCCATCCAGCTACCGTCGCCATTTTTCCACTAAAATCCGATGATTGCGGCTGCGGAAGACACGCGGGCCTCAATTCGTTACTCCATTGAATTTGACGTGCTGTCTTCAAAAGCGCTACGTCGTTAGTTTTCTTTTTACATCTACAAAATATTGTAATGTTTTGAAGTTATTTCTATATATTTTTTTAACTTCACGCTATCCCGCACATAGCCCTTCCAGAGCAGTTGGAGGGAACCTGGGAACCCAGTGTTAAGATAATTTCTTTTTACTATCTGGAGGCATCGCTTGTTGAGTAGCGAAACTCAATGCCGCTCTCTATCTCGTTGCCAGAGAAAGAAAATGAAAATATTAAACATTGTTCATTTTCACGAGTAGTAATCGAACCTTCAACCTCTCGCGCGCTTGTGCCCCTGCGCCACCACTGACCTCAGGTATTTATAATATTTAATGTTCATTTTAAATTGCACGCCTTCACGCATTTTTCAATATAACAATAAGTTATGTACAATATAACAATAACCCTTCTATGCGAAAAAAATCGCAGCTCCTGTTTTTCTATCTAACTTCTGAATATACGACACATTCTTTCTTATTTAAGATAATTAATTTACTTTACATACAAATGAAACTCTCTATTTAAATTATCAAAACAAATTTATTTAGTACGCACATATAATATTAGATACTCAAGTTGTCTCAGTATATGACAGTATCTCAAAAACAATAGAGATGTGATGTAAGATAATGAAAGAGTATGTAAATGTATCTCGAGCATTCATAAATTATACAAAAGCAAGGAACATTCTAATGAAACTACGTAGTATCGTTTTGTTCTTAAATTATGAAAACACGAGTTGAATATAATTTGTTTGTTCTATTTTAACATTCATATTATATTGTTTATTTTCTATTTTGTAATTGTATTTTATATTATAGGCTCTAGGCCTCCGGTATTTTTATTTAATTTATTCATTTATTTGGGTCGTTAAGCTGTTTTACAATATTTTAAATGCGTACCGTAGCGTTTGGCGCTCCGTTCTCTCAGGCTACCCCGCTAGGGATAAAGCGTGAAGCTAAGTTAAGTTAAGTTAAGTATAAAGGAAGTTATAATATTAAGTTGAAAAATTTACATTATTTTAAAACTATTTGATACAATATGCTAGATACAATGAAAATCATACAAAAAAAAATGATTTTTACCTTAGATACCTACTAGTATAGAACTAGTTTCTTAATTATAAAAAACTTCTTTAAAACACCTTTAGTATATATATATTATAATATAATAAGATTCTTTTTACTTCGAAAACTTATTTGTATTCTTGTATTCTCTATTATATGAAATGAAATAAACG
Source organism: Heliconius eleuchia (assembly GCA_018230625.1). Classification (NCBI taxonomy): domain Eukaryota; kingdom Metazoa; phylum Arthropoda; class Insecta; order Lepidoptera; family Nymphalidae; genus Heliconius; species Heliconius eleuchia. The sequence goes on from DWAP01000927.1 coordinate 10,886, forward strand.
TGAATTTTGTATCTTTTCATACTTTCAAATGGTATAAAAACGTATGTAACGAAAAAAAAAACGGATTAATGTAATTCACACTCAATACTTACCTATATTCTGGATGCGGTATTATTTTAGATAACTTTTCACTTTCGTCACTTGATGATATATCTGTGTATCCAACAACTACAGTCAGCTGCTTCGATTTGTAGAATTCATCGAAAACACTAAAATTGGAGAGTAATTATGAACAAGTATCTATACATAAGTAAAATCTAATAGGTTAAAGTAAATGGTAACGGATCAAAATGCAAAATATACATTGATAAATGGTATATAAGTGGAGATCAAAGAAAATCACGAACTCTGAATATTGTAGTATAATGTAAGTATTTTACTAAAGAACAATACGAGTTTTATTGTTCATCGTCTGAAATATTAAAACTATGTAGATAAAACTGGTTCTATTAATTCTAATGTATGTAATTCAATATAGTATTATCAGCTTCACGCTGCATCCCGCATACAGCAGGGTAGGTAGAGGGAACCCAGTGTTAAGACACTGCGTTCCCCACTTTGCCTCGACACCAGAGCGAAGAAATGAAAATATAAATATAAATAAATATTTCTTTTCTTTAAGTTTGGATCGAACCCACAACCAGTCGATTATACAGTCACGCTGTGGGTCCCTGCGCCACGACTGGCCTCATTCAAAGTATAATATTAGCATAGATAATAAAAATATATAGAGAGAACGCGCTTTGAGGAAATGCAAGATATTAAGTATTTTTTTCTCCCGAGAGAGATTGAACACACTACCGTCGCGTTTACAGTTATGACTATATTATAGCTATTATTGATATTTACAATAGGTGATATAAAAGTGAACATTCGTCAAAAGCATGTGAAGTATCAATATTCCCAACAATACACAAATAGAAAGGATTACCAGATCAAAGTAATATCTACATTTTAACTTCTATTCCTTTCCTCACCGAGTTATCTAAAATTTTTTTATGGAAAATACAAGGCAAATGTGCGTATGGGTCATGTGATGGTAAGTGATCACCGCCCACGACCCCATGTAACACCAGAGCAGTTACAGGTGCTTTGCAGGCCTTTAAGTTGGAGATAAACGCGCTTTTTGAAGGTACCCAAGTTGTATCGACTACCGACGATGTTCCTACGAAACCGCACAGCAGTGGAGTTAACTAAAGCAAGCAACCTCACCTGCAAACGCAATGCCCAGCTGTCAACAGCCATCTATCATGTATGACAGTAGCGCCACACTGGTGGGTTCCCTGCCTCCAAATGCTGGCTGCCCACGGAAACTCAGCGGGGAGGCTGTCAGTGCCCCCCACTATTCGAGCCTTACGTGACATCACTTTGCCACATTCTACGTTTGCCACTGTAATTATTAGGTAAAGTGGAGATTTTAAATAAAATAGAGATAAATTGACTGATGTGATGGTGTTCCAAATGTCGGGATACTAATTATACGCGATTAATCCGGTTAAATAGTTTCATTTAAAATTGAGATTTTTTATTTAGACGGTTTTAAAACATATAAAATGAACGAAAGTTCGGAACATTGAGTGTTAAGTGGGGGGACTTATCGCTACGCTTTGTTTTGTCACCAGATTAAATAATTCATTTCCCCGAGTGGGAATCGAACTCTCAACCTGATACGTTTATAGTCGCACGCTTGTGCTCCTGCGCCCCCCGGCCTATATGCCCGAAATTCTTTAACCAAATTCATTGTATATGTTTAAGTAAGTATTATAAGTTTGTTGAAACTCCAAAAATATTTAATATTCAAATATGCGCTATTAATAATTTTAATACGTTCTATTTAAAAATGAAAATATTTGTGGTTCGCAACCTATCGAGAGTGGTCTGTAAATGTGATATCCCGTTTTAAATCTTCGCAGTGGAAATCTTTAGAAATGATATCTCAAATCTTGCGACTGTGAACGCCACAGGTTGTGAGTTCGATTCCTACTCAAACAAATGAAATATTTTATATTAGATTTTTAAATCCTACGAGTACATGGAGTATGATGTAAAATACGTTATTTTTATAAATATTTTAAATATAAAATTGCTAAAATCTCGATTTGAGTACAACCCAACTACTCTGTGCCTATCTAGAGTAGTTGGATAAAAAATATCTATTTTTTCGGCTTCTTTACGCTTTTCCCAGTAAAAGAGGGTGGGCAGAGAAAAAATTGTATTAAGACACTCCTTTATTACACGTTCACGCTCTTCTCCACTTGTTAGTGATACAATTAGTCATCGCGTTTATTCATACGTAAGAAAAGAATTGAAATTTAACTTGAAGTAATCATAAGCCCATGTGTGTGTCAAACTCATTCTACAGCTTTAACAGACATAATCACTGCGCCACAGTGGTCTAGTGTAATCTCGTTTAATTTATATACTTCCCAATATTTTTTAAAAAAAATTATCACCTTCACGCTGTATCCCGCACACGTCAAATGGGGAACAGAGTGTCTTAACACTAGGTTAGTGTTAAGACACTCCGTTCCCCACTTTCTGCCGGATTTTGAAGGCATTGCGTGCGTGAAGGCAACTCAACGCCGCGCTTTGCCTTGACACCAGAGCGATAATTTATATTTATTATATTATTAATATTTTCTTAATCATTTATATTTTTAATATAAAAAAAAATAATAGCCTACGATGAAATTTTTATAGTTAATAAATTTGATGCTAAGACCAATTTAATGCTTCTACGATCCGCGAGAGCTTTAGGTAAAGCTTGTATTTAAGATGTTATCCCAGTACAGTTATAAAAATTGATAAACACTGACCACTAGTCACGACTTCAAATCCCGTCTGATGTAAATTTTATTTTATTTTTCGAGCCTCATGCTTCATGCACATAATACCGAGTAGAATATATAGATCGAGAGGAGAATCTAGTCTTTATTTTGTTTTCGCAGACTCCAAAACACCATATATTAAATATACCGTAACTAAACGCCCCATTTTGTCAGAGTGAAGAAAATATTATAGTAAGTCAATCTTGCCCCAAAATTAGTTTAATTTGTATTATATATATGTAGTTTAATTTATATTGTTTATTTAGATTTAATACTTACAATTTACAAAGGATAATCCAAAATCCACATAACTTAATACAACGACAACGATCACAGCTAACTTCATTTCGAATATGACTCTAGATTAACTAACAATTATCTATATTAAAAAACACTTGACAATAATAATATGACAATAAATTTGGTAATTATAAATAAATAAAATAAATTAAAATTAAATTAAATTAAATTAAATTTATTTTAAAAGAGTGCACTCATGTCAAAGTGCGTGCTCTCACTATATGTTGAGATTCCATACAGTTAATATTTAAAGGATCTATGATTTGTTTGAACGAAACTCCTTCGTACGCTCGAAGGCCTGGCCCCTATAACTTTGTGGAGCAGTGATGCACAAATTTAATGTAAGTGTCGATAAAGTATCGTGAATAATTATCGATTTTATGTTATTTATTTTAATGTTTGTTTGTAATCTAAAGTTATTAAAGATTATATACTAATATTATAAATCTAAAGAGTTTGTTTGATTGTAAGAGCTTAAATCAGGAATTAATGATTCGATTTAAAAATTGTGGCCGTGTTAGATAGTTCATTTATTGATATATTTGATAATTATTTGTATAAAAGTAACATAATCAAAACCTTATTTGGATACATAGCGTGTCCTGTAAATAATTATTTTATATAATAGTGGCGTTGGTTGTTGGTTCGTTGTTGTTGTTATCGATAGTTGTGATTTATATGAAGATAATTAATTTATTTTATGATATTTTTTATTATTGATTTTAGAAATCATGATTTTACTCACTTATAATCTTAATAATCTTTTAATATATATTATTAAATACGAGTATAAAAAATTAGGCACATAAAACATTGTCATTATCTGATGTTCCTTTGATCTTCACGCTGTATCCCGTAGACATGCATATAAAGGCAGACAGGAGTCGCCTGTGAACCTAATGTTAAGACACTCCTTCCCTATGATATACTTCCGATTGAGTGTTTCTACCGAATTCTAAAGGCATTGCAGGAGACAACGCTACGTTTTTGCCTTGTTTCCAGAGCGAGGAATAAAAAAAACTAAATGTTTTATTTCCTCGAGTAGTGATCGAACCCGCTATCGCGTTTACAGTATCACACATGTGCCTTCTATATAACGTAAAAAAATCTGTGCAAATCCGTCTAATAATCGATAAGGTACTTCCCTACATACAATTCATTGTCAGGTTCGAAGCAACCTCGGCTGATAAGCATAGATAACGAGCGCGGAACTGGCTGTCATTACACAAATGAGTAAGCATTATCGAAATATTTATATGTGATGGAAACTTTGCTTTTGTATGGTGACTATGGTTTTAATTGAAAACGAGATTGTTAGTGATTTATCATTTCTTTTACAATTTATTCGTTTCTTTTATTTACTTAACATTTTAATTTTAAGTAATTTGTTTAGCCGTCTTTTTGTATATGTATATATATTTTTATAGTAGGCTGATTTTCACAATATAATATAACTATGCGTAAACAAATAATAGTTATTTTTATTAGTCCAATAAATAATTTATTGTATTCACAATTATTTTCACGATAGTTGAATTATATACACATTATTTACGATAATTAAATTATATCTAAAAGTTCCGTAATTATTGGATATACATAAAATAAATTGAAAATTTTGAGGTCAGTCGTGACACAGGGGCACAACTTGTGACTATATATGCGATTGGTTGTGAATTCGATCCCCACTCGACGAAATGAAATATTTATTTACACTTATATTTCCATTTCTTCCCTCTGGTGCTGACAAAAGCGCGGCGTAGAGTTCCGCCACTCAACTCACTTTGGGGAGTAATTTAAAAATAGGTTCCCTCTGCCTATTCTGCTGTGTGCAACGTAAAGCTGAGTTAATTTTAATTTAATTGAAAATTAAGATTGCAAGTATAAAAAAATAAAGAGATAAAAATGTATACAAATATATTTTAACTATCTTTTGTGTCATATAAAACTATGATATAATGTCACAACCTTTGCGGTTGTTATTATTGATTATTACAATTGTAATTCTGGAGTCCTTTAGTATATTATTAAAGGTCGTTGTCCTTCACTAATAACTTTTTGATTTAAAGTTCACATATGGATTGTGAAACAATATAATAACTTAAAACATGCAATATTTCTTATTTAGGCCATCGTGCCGCAATAGCACAGCGTAAAACTGTAACGGAACACAGTAAACACGATTGTGGATTCGATTCGTACTCGGGGGAATGAATTATTTTCATTTCTTCGCTCTGACAAAGCGTGTCTCGCAAACAATACGGAGTGTCTTAGCACTAGGTTTCACTAGTGTGAAGCCAATTTCGAAATTTAATTTACATTTTGTTGGCAACATTATATTCCACATTGGGCAGGGTAGACCGAGGGAACCTGGGAACTTGAGTACCTAGTTTAAGACACTTCGTTCCCATTGAAGCACTTCTTTGACCAACTTTCCGCCGAATTTCTTTAAAAAAATACTTAAACTTGGCCTCCTTACTAGAACAAGGAAATTGAGGAAGGAACGACTTTAAGCTTACTGGATAATAATTTATATCGGACTGGATAATAATTGATGTCTAGAAAACTTCTTTAAAGAATCTATGTAGGAGTTTATATTATACACACATTAATTTATTTATTTAATCACTCTTATCAAAAATCTTTTTTATATTTTATTTACGTCTCACACATCGCAGATTAGACAGAAACAAATTATAATACAATATAATGACTTAGTTAAATTTTTTATACATAATAAATGTAGAGTCCATCCATACTTGGAATAGTAAAATGGCTTTATTTTAAACTGTAAAACATTATTGTTTTTTGCTCTAAGCTTTATATATATATATAGATATGGTAAAGTAGGCAGAGGGAACCTGGGCATCTAGTGTTAAGACACTCCGTTCTCATTAAGTGGCGGAACTCAATTTGTGATCTTTGCCTCGACACCAGAACGAAGAAATCAAAATATAAAATATTTCATTTACTCGAATGAGAATCGAACTCATAACCTGCCACGTTAACAGCCACACGCTTCTGCCTCTGCGCCACGACTGCCTTAGTATAAACTAAAATATCCAAAATATATATTTAAAAAAATTACAAAAATCATGGTCACCCTGAAAATGACGACGCGTACATTAGTCGGCCAAGTGCAACGCTAAGTGGGGCGACGCATCTTGACCTACATTCGATTACTGCACAGATTTCTTTATCAATCACAAAATTTGAAGGTTTCTTATAAATGTTCACATGGTATAGGTATATGATTCACAATATTTTAAGCATTTTTACTATCAATTATTAACAGGAAACAAACAGTCATGGCGCAGTAGAACAGCGTTTCACTGCAAGCGGAACGGTTGTGGGTTCGATCTCCATTCGTGGTAATGATTATATATTTTTTGCCCCGCTCTGATCGATGAAGTACCAAGTTGAATTGCGCCACTCAGAATGTCAAACACACAATAATCTCAAAAAAATCGGTGGAGAGTGTGGAGCGAAAATTCTATTTTTCTAAAATATTTGCTAAAATACACATTAAAAGAACCCATTACCATCTTAATAAATGACAAGACAGAAATTACAGATTCTGAAAAAAAAAACGCCACCTTCATAAAATAAAGCATATCGGTAACATCGTCCCATGGTACGGAAGTAGAAGCGGAAAGGCTGGTGCACGGTTATGATAACCGTGGAGGCCGAGTCGACCTCATAAACTATTTGGTAAAATAGCTAGTTAGCCGTAACTTTACTTTAGTCATTACTTGCATTTATCTTATATTGTACCTTGACAAATGTCACTACGCGGCGTACAACGCTGCTAGATAGCATAGAGTAGATTTTCGAGTTGTAAATTATTATTATTTTTTTTTATGGAAAAGACACGGCTAACGAGCGTGCGGGTCACCTGATGGTAAGTGATTACCGCCGCCCACGGCCCCGTG
>DWAP01000928.1:0-17944 GCA_018230625.1 Heliconius eleuchia
CACATTGATTGATTGATTTTTCAAGTTTTATAAACGTTATTCCTAACTACGGATAGGATATTTAGAAAATACAAATTTTACGTAGCGGGATTCGAAACCGCGCTTCTTGAAATTTTGCTGTTACCACTAATCCAGACGTTCTTTAAAGTAACACTTTTTTTTAGTGAAACAACCATATTACCTTAAATATTTTCTCTTGTTCCAATGCGTAGCCAGGCAGCTTCACAATGTCCTGGCCTATCGCCGTCTCTTCGTTGCTGGTGGCGGCAGTACTCTTCACGAACACGCTACTCTTGGAATAGCGTCTGATGAGTATATTACCGGCGTCGTCCATTTTGATTTTGACGCCCTGTTGACAAAAACGCAATTGAAAATATAGTTAACAATAATATCTCCGACTGTAAGTGCGATGGTTTCATCTTCTAATTTTCCATGTTTCTAATTTGGTAGCTACATAGTAATTTAATATATACTTGAAATATTAAAGAGAAGCCGTCGTGGGGCAGCAGCACAGCGTGTTTACTGTAAACGCGGCGGATGTGGGTTCGATTCCCACTTAGTCCTATTTCCTCTCTCTAGCAACTGGGCGTTGAGTTGTATAACTCAACACGCAATAGGTATCTTTAAAATTAGGTGGAAACTTGTAAAGTGAATAGCGGAGTTTCTTAATACTAGGTTCCCTCTGACTAATCCGATATGTCAAATTGTTTTTTGTACGTTATGCTTTATGAAATACACGAGTTTCTTAAGTAAATCATCTATTGCCTAATTTCTTAAAGATATGTATAATGTCTTCAAAATTCGAAGATTATGAGACTTAAATTTGGTAAAAGGATTGCATGATGTAAGCTGAGCATGCATGTGTAGGGGCGGAGTTTTAGAAAAAAATAAATTTCAAACATCCGTGTCGAATAGGGAAGTATTAATATAGTCAGGAAATTGCAAAATTAATAATAGCTAGGTTTCTATTTATTATGTACGCACTAATTAGGGTATAGCTGTATTATCAAATAATTAATTTATCATCAATCATTTTCAAAAAGTTACTTTCTGTTGGCCTAATGCCTTCCTTTTTTGAAATTATTGGGATACGTGATACTTTCTTTGGTGGGTTCCAAGGATAATCTCAAGTTACGTAGGGTGAATCACCTTTAGCCGAAAATGAACGGTTATTGTTTTTTTTAAATCCGTTATCCATTTTGGTAAGAGATACGATTCATTCAGTACTTGTATGTGATTAATGCTTTTAGATAACAAGGACGTCTGACAAAAGAGAAGGTTCTAATAACTATTTTAGTTGTTACATTTTCTAAATTATATTAGTTGGTTAATTTAAGGTGGATTGTGTAGTTGAATATTTAATAATATGTATTTTTTACATTTTTAAGGTGTTATTTCACATTTGGGACGGAAAAATACTTTTTAAGGAAACGTTCCTATTAAAAACTATAAATTTCTGCTGTATTAAAAAAATATATATATTATAATTTTGTTCCTAAGGTGGGATTTAAATACACACACGGCTTTAAATGACACATACAACTTACATGAGTAAGTCGACATGCAAATGCGGCAAAATTTTGATACGGTTTTCAATTTTTTTGTTGTTCAAGATTTATATTCTGAAATATATGGGGAACAACATTTAAAATAGAGAATTCAATTGATTTATAACATTTTCCAAAGCTATATATATAAGTATATGTACAAAATATAATAATACTTAATATGTACTTCTTGTTTATTTTTATATAATAAAAAATATTACTAATATTTACTTGTATATATTCAGTTTATAATGTAGTTTATATTTTTTGATAAAATACTACTAGCTCAAGCGTTTGACTACAAATGCGACAAGTTATGAGTTTGATTCTCACTCCAGGAAATGAAATATTTATCATTTATATTTCTTCGCTCTGGTGCAAAGCAATGCGCGGCATTGAGATGCGCTACTCAACATGTTATACCCACAAAACTCGGCGGAAAGCGGGGATTGGAAGTGTCTTAATGAGAACGGAATATCTTAACATGACATCTTAACATGTTCCCAGGTTCCTTCAGCCTACCCTGTTATGTTGCAGAATACAGTGTGAATTGAAAAAAAGTAGTAAGGAGAAAGGGCGACAGTGTTGAAATTAAGCCAAATAATCGTCGCTTCGAATACCATCGCTGCAGCCGCCCGTGAATAATCCATGCGTACAAGGCGAACATAATCGGACATGTAACGTTACGTTATTTATTTTGATAATCACGCTAAAATAAACCAAAAATATTAAGCACGCCTCAAATCATTTGCAAATGTCAAATGTATTATTATTTATGTATTCCTATGTTACTTTCTTAAAAAGAAAAAAAAAGCTTCACGCTGTATCCCACAGGGTAGTCAGAGAGACCTAGCGTAAAGATACTATGTATTCCCAACATTCTACTCAACTTTCGAGATATTGCGAGTTAGGTGTCTGATCTCAATGCCACGTTGTTGTTAGGACGAGGAAATGAAAATAATCGGTTCTCCTGAGTGGAAATCGAACCCTTAACAACTAGACGCTTTAGTTTTATTTCATTTCAGTCATTTGTTAAAACAATAAGAAAATTTAACGTAATATATAATTTTTTGTAACTATATACAGCTGATAAAAATGATATTGTTATATCAAAATATTATATTTTTTCAAAGAAGGTTCATCTGATTTTAAACATCAGCAGTTAGGTAAAGCTAAAGAATTTGTTTGGTTGATCGCACTTACCTCAGGACCACTTGAAATTTTTCGTGTCATACGATATTCTTAATTATTTCTATTTGAACATGCAGGCAAACCAGAAGGTAAAAGCTAATAATTAATAAACCGACGTTACTGTTTGGTCAATACAAAAATATAATTTATTCGTTTAGTGATCAGTCAACACCACAGGTGGCCTGGCTGCTGACTCCGGTCTCATATTATAACATCTGATACACGATAGTCTCACTTATCAAATCAAATTTGTTCTACATCATTAGTTAGAGGAACAGGTTGCTTTTAGTACGTATTATTTTATTTCACACTTTGTTGACCTTCTCTGACCATAGAGATATTTGGCTACGACTGATTTAAGTCATCAAATGTTAGGCACGGGTAATATAATGTCGATTACTTGTCATTTTCTTGATGGTACGTATGTAAATTATAAATTTGAGACACAAACATACGTATGGACACGTGTAATGCTTACTAATATTCACAAAGAAGTAAAAGTTGGTAATGATTTTGGTATTTTATTACTAAAAAAAAAATTAAAAGTCTATATAGATCTCATAACTACTAAAAAGTTTATTACAGTAGAAAAATATGGTTTTTAGGATTTTTCTCGTATCGTCTCTATACGACCAAATTAGTGAAATTAAAATCATAGATCATAAAAATTCATTTAATATATATAGAAAGTTAAAAACCAATGAATTGAATGAAAACCAGTTGTCTTTGATTACAGAAAATATGTGTCAATTACAATCCAATAACCCACCCGCTTAATGTCGTTATATCTATGTATATGGCTCCAAGAGCCAAGACCTCGTGAATTATTAAAACAACATTTATGTAATATTTTACGTATACGAGGTTAATGTGTATGTTTCCAAGTATTGGCTTCAGATCGACCTTCGGTGTGACAGCTCGTTACCTCATTTACGAATGTCAGATTTATTTCAATCCTATTGTTTGTTTCGTTGTTTACTTCTCGATCACACGTTTTTATATCCTAAAAGTATGTTACATCGCTTCCTTCAATGATTTAAGATTTATCTAGACTTAAATCAAGCAATTAGAGTCCTTTTAACTCCATATTAGAGTCCATATTATGATTATATGCAAAAAATAAAAGAAACAATCTATAATAAACGGATGATATAATAAATGATTGAACGAAATCTATTCTTTACTAGCTACTTAACCAGTCGTGTTAATATAAACTATTGTATGCGGCAATGGTACCTAATTATGAAAAGGCAATTATGTAGTGAATAAAAAAATGAGGGACTATTTTGATTCTTGGTAGCAGGTATTAGTTAGCATAGAGTTCAAATATTATTATTAAAACTAGTTTTAGTTTTATTTATGGTATATGATGTATTATCGACAAAGATAATAATGAAGATTAGTTGATATTGTTGTATATTTATACATGCTTTAGAATCTATCAAACCGGCTATCTACTTCCAAACTAAATTAAGACTTAGAAAAAAACTTGTAATGTTAAGGAGATAACTTCACTTAACTTCATACTTTATCCCCAGCGGGGTAGTCACAGTCTTTCTTCACTCATTCGTTCGACCTACCGAAACCACCTGAGCACATTCTTCTTCATTCTCACCGTGATGTCCTCGCTAGTACCTGCCATTATCTCTATATATAGTATCTCTTCATTGTGGATTCGATCAGCTAAGCTGACTCCGCATATTCTACGAAGAGGTCGCATTTCTACGGCATTCACTTTTCTTTATTTCTTCTTCTGTAATACCCACGTTTCGCTGCCTTATAACTGCGTCGGTACCAACACTGCATTGTGTACGGCCAAACGCGCAGTTCTGCTGACGTTTCGCCATCTCATCAATGCAGATAAGGCTCCGTTAACCCTGTTACCAGCAGCAATATGCTTTTCCACATCCATCTCGTATCTGCCATGTCTATTGAACATACTTCCCAAATATACCATTTCATTAACTTGTTCTAATATCTTACCATTTACACTGCAGGAAAACTCAAAAGAGGTACTCACATAATACGAAACATACACTTAAATAGAAATTGTCACTCAGTATGATTTATACTATATTGTATAGTATAGACTGTCATCAGTCGAATTGAAAACTGGTTTAGAATAAGAATTGTTAATCCTACATTGTCAGACGACATAGTAGATTAAGGACTTAATTAATATTTAGACCATATTATTTTTTTAAATGTTAATTGATATTTTATTTATTGATTTAATATCATCGCATAGATGTTTTGCTAATAAAAAAGAAAGAACAAAAATTAAAATATTAGTCTTGTTCACGTTTATTCAAATTAAAAACACAGTAATAGGTCGTGTAGCCAGCAACATTAAAAGAAATCGATATGTTCAATTTAAGCTTTTAACTGATTTAAATTTAAGAAAAAATAAAAAATATATATTTAGAAACAGTATCAATATTTACACCTCAATACATAATGTGCATACATATACTTAATTAATGAATCAAAATAAATCAAACTTATATTCTTAATCTTAGTAATAATTTTAAAATATGCATTCGCTTGATTTCCTTCTTCGCTGACATTCCTTCACGCTGCTGTGGAATTTATCTATTTACGACGTAATGATTTATAACTAGCATTTTATGTAAATGAGAGTATGGATCATTTTCATTTTCATAAATTTTGGATGAAATAAAATATAAATCAGCTTCATGCATATGGCAGGGTAGGCCTCTGCGTACCTTGAGGAGTCGAGCACTAAAACATTCCGTATCCTAGATTTCAGCGAGTTTTTCAAGGCCTTGCGTGTTGAGTGTGCCTGTGCCTTGTTACAAGAGGAAATAAATGAAAATATTAAACCCACAAACGATCAGTTACAATCATATCCTTGTGGCCCTGCGTTACGACATGTTAATATACATTGTTTAATAGCCTAAATTTGTACACCTTGTTTTTCTTTTAAATTAATGATTCAAAATTCAATTCGGCAAGTTCCCAGGTCACACGTGAAGTCATCACGAGTTTATATTCATCAACCATCTCTAATATTCCAACATCACCGACGGTGTTTCGTACCTAATGATCTTTTGTAATGTGTGGGCGTATCTTTAACTTGAACCTGCGCCATCGATCAGTTCATCTCCATTCGTAATATTACGTCACCTTTTTGATTTACTGGCTTTTACGTTTAAAGTAAAGCAGATAGCGATTAATATTAACATTTTATTATAAATCAAAATGCGCTTGGATCAAAAATTTTGAACTGTAATAAATGTTTTGGTGGGAAATATGTAAATTTTTTGGATTACAAATTAGAAACGTGACGTATACGTGTCAATTTGTTATTTATAGAATGTTACTCATACTTATTAATTTCTAAGATAAGATCAATCATTGCGGAGAAGATAAATAATCAAATACATTAGCCTAGTGTTAAGACACTCCATTCCACACTTTTCCTTAAGTAGTACCTAATAACAAGGTACCACGTTTTTATTCAATTCCGCTTATCTCTTACCAGAGAGGAGAAATAATAACTTCTCCAATATGGATATAACCTACAATCATCACCTTTACAGACACTATCCTACTGCACATCTTATACAATGTAAATATTTGAAAACTGTAGCTTTTATAATATGTATATCTACAGTTATTTTATATTACCAGAACTAAGATAATTAGAAACTTTGTCGAACATAAAAGCAGTTGTAATCATAAAACTTTATAAGGAATGTTAGGATAATTAGAACGACTGGCATTTTGATAATGTTCCCTTTTCGGTCACAGCTGTATCACGTAACAAATTTCGTATGAAAATTACAAGCTTACGTACACCTAATTGCTTATAATATAGTAGGTATAGGATAAATAGTATAGTTATCATAATTTTGTTTAGGATATGATTTTTCTTTTGTGTGTTAAAATCTAGTGTCGAAACATTTTGTTCCCCTTGTTTAGTTCTTAAATGTATGTAAGATAGTAAATATGATATTAGCGTTTTATTAAATTATTTGTCAAATATAAATGTTGCCAACATATAAAAAGGAACAAAAAAACTACCTGTCCTATGTGTTTCTTTAATTCATCTGTCTTTTGATCTCTATGTGGGTTGTCGAATCCGCAAAGACCAATTCTGCAAATAAGAAAAAAAAACAATTAAATTAAATACATATGATATTGATATATTATGTAGCGGGGCAGAGAACAAAGTGTTTAAAAACAAAGTTTTCCGGTTTTCGCTCGAATTTAAGATATTGATTCGGAATTTAACACTGCTCTTTGTCTAGAAAAGGAAAATATTTCGTTCCTCCAAGTAAAGATCGATATGATCGATACACGCTGTTCCACTGCACTCAGAAGGTCTCAATAAATCATATATATATACGTACATATATATCATTTCTAGATACATTCAAAACACGTAGAATATATTTTATTATGATGATTACTTTATCTGGAGGATAGCCAAACCATGTTAGAATGTCACTATATGGAAATCCCGCTTATAAAAATAAATTATTATCTCTTTTATAAAAACAAAAGATAATTCACATTGTTTCGATGCAGTGCATAATTTCACCTGTCATATAAACGTAAATACTCACAGATATTTGCATATGTAGATATGTCTGTAATGATCGCGGATACCTCGTTATAGTAATTTATAAGAAAGCTTAATGTTATAAACAAAAATGATTGGTTTTTTTTAATTAAAGCCCTTGCTTTGAGAGAGAAGAGGCACCTGAGGAAGATTTTAGTACCATAACTTATCGTATTGATGATATTTATGGGCATTAGTTTACTGCATATCAACGTCGTAATTGATAGTATCCAGGCAAATATCAGATTGATCTACGCGAGTCTAACAACAATAAGCCCTTATTTTTTTTGATACTGTACTTATAAACTTATTTTGGGCATTGTTATAAGTTACGTTTTGTTTTCACATATATACCTGTGATAGGCGGAAATAAGGTATCGAAAATCAGCTTCACGCTAATATGAGATGAGGTATCAATATACAGACCATGTCAGATCAGGAATATGAAATTTAGAGCTTCAGTCAACTGGTCTACTTTTAAAATGGCTTTTCGTAATTTTTTCAAGATTGTTTAAAATCGATCACAAGAAAACAAGTCGTTTCTTTACTAAAAATCAAGTATTAGAATTCAACGCATCATTTTGATTCTATTTGTGTTTATCGTATTTGAATAGAATGTTTAATTAGTGTTATATAAATTCTGTTCATCTCTTCCACCGTTTGAAGTGCTAATTAAAACTAGACTAGTAGTTAATATGAACTTGAGTAGATTTTGTAAGGCTATTTTTTTTTATTGTATTTGTATTCAAAATTCACTGTTTTTATTGTCTTTGTCTTTCATAAAAATATCGATTAATATATCCCAGATTTATACATAATACAAGACTAATAAATTAATATCAACTAGAATGCGTTTAGTAAGACTAATTTTGATTTACATAAGTATTTGTATTGAAAATGAGTAGAAGAGGGAGAGCTAAATTCATTCCTTTTTATTGTCTCTACTAAAATCTGATAATATTATCGTTTACAGTCATTTTATTTCACATATAGTTGTAGAATATTGAGGAATGACTCCAGAGGAATTTCTGGTGTATCAGTATTTTCAACACGTACTCTATCGGAATATTGTTTTCTCAAAACCGTTCGCTTGCCCTGAGAAATAAAATTTGTCTCATTGGTATTCTGTGTGTACGGCTGCATGGCGGCGCTTGTACATAGAACATTTCTATTTGACTGTACTTCGATGGTTCGAGGAACGATAGATCAAAATTAACTGTTTAAGCGATTAGTTTTTCTATTGAAAGTCTAAAGGTTGTAATAATTTCTCTTGTATATTGTAGAATTTTAATAGATATTTGATTGGATTTTCAATATTTATATCTGCTAGTGATTATTTAAAGTACGAACGTAAAGGAATATGAATTTTTATTTAGTAGTATTTAGGATTGTAGAAATTTGTAGTAAATACAAAATACGCAGAATATCATTATTACAACCTAATAAAATTGATAAAGAAAATGACATTATTGAGCTAGATATTAAAGAATTAAAAGATTAATTTAGACTGAAGTATGTCTCTGAAGAAAATTCTGCGGGAACGATTCGATTTGCTTGTTGATGCGGTTGTGCAATCTACTTCCACTCGGAGGATTAAATTATTTTGTTAGAAGACTAACTCCACTACACAACATACAATGTTTCGAAAATTGGGTAGAAAGTGAGGAACACTAGGTTCCACCTACCTATTCCGCAATAAAGCCACCTATGCTTTGTTACAAGAGCAAAGAAATAAAAATATTTCACTCCCCCGTGTGGAAATCGAACCCACAACCGTTGCATTTACAAACCTTTGAGCCACCAGGCTACGACGGCCACGAATATAATATTTCAAAAAAGTTTAAATTCAAAGGTCATAAGATAAAAAACACTGTATACTTAGCGACTCGCTTGCACGCGAATAAGAATTATGTTACGAGTACCAGAATAATAAGGGCTTTGGTATGCGCGATATGTGTTTAGTGGAAAGAGAATGTGGGACAAGCTGAATGCGTCTTGTAAAGGACACTGGAGTCGAAATTAGGTAAAGTTATGTACTCGTATATGACGATTAAAATATTCATATTATTAGGTTTAGGCCTGTTTGGTTATGTATTTTGTAATAAGGTTTTATTTTGGAATTTTTAATGAAGATTTCAATTCAATTGAAGAAAATAAATAAGTATTGAATCTATCTATATAAATAAGTGTCTAAATATTTAAAGTAGTAGCAATGAAATGAACTTTTGTATTTACAACTTTGTAAATACAAGTTTATTCGAAAACCTTTAATATGTTAATAATCGCTAGCTATTTATAGATTTAGCTTGAACTATGACGACATACAGTGTTGAAAGATCAATGGGTTGGCTTCGATCGCGATTGTCAGTAACACCTGCTATACAAATGTGTATATTTGAAAAACAAAATATTTTAGATAAATTAATATAACGCGTTCATTATTTTTCCCAATTCCCAATACCCTACCTTAGGGACAGGAACTTAGTGTTAAGATACTCCGTTCCTCATTTTCCGCCGAATCCTGGAGGCACTGCTTGTTGAGTAGTGAAAGTCAACGCCGTGCTTTGCCGCAGTACCAGAGCAAAGACATGACAATGTTAATAATTCATCTCCCTCGAGTGGGAATCGAACCCATTATCGTCACGTTTACAGCTACGCTACTGCCATTGCGCCACAACGGTCTCCTAATAATATATACTTAAAATTTATAAATCCCATCTAAACTATAAATATTTAACAAGTGAATGAAATCTAAAACTCTAAACCAATTATAACATAGACATATCGATACTTCGTCGAAATACTCGAGTCGTACAAAGTGAGCGGCGGCCTTGGCGCTACTGTCGTTGCGCGCGTGGCGCTCTTTAACTTATTACAGTCAGTTAACTGTTGGCCAATCTATTTATTTATAGTTTATTTGTTTGTTTATTTGTGTATTTGTTAAGGTTTTATACCTTAAGTTTCGTATATTAAAAATCAACCTGCAATATCTCGAATGATGACCGAACGTGATGATGGAGTGTCTTGACTTTACGTTCTCTCTGTCTATACTGTGGCGAAAAAAAATGGGTTACTGTTATATAAACATTTAACGTAAAGCTCATTGTATTGTTAGTGGCTTTAAGAATGTTTAATTTAAAATTGATATTTTTCTTAGAATATGCGTAGCTATATTTTATTTAGCTCCACGCTGCATCCCGCACATAGCAGGCTAGGCAGCACCTGAGAACCATAGTGGAACAAGGATAGTGTTAAGACAATATTTTTTAATAAATAAAGAAAATTTAATATAGTTTCTTTATATAATATTACAAGTCATAATGTATTCGCTAATGTTATAATATTAATAAAAAAAATCACACATTGTTCAAAGCGTTTCACGTATGACTTTTTTGCTGTTTTAATATTGGAAGAAAACCAAGTGATTTCACAAAGTTTATATAATGATATAATGTTAATTATTATTTATTATGTAATATAAATAAAAAATCACTAAGAATGTCAATTTGTAAGTGTAAGTAAATTAAATTTAACGTCGTCACATGAAAACAGTAAGTCGCTTATTATGTTATTTTCTAATATGATTGTATAAATTGATTAAACGCATTATTTTACTGATATTGACAAATAAAAAAGGATGAAATACGGTAAAAAC
The DNA here is from genome assembly GCA_018230625.1 of Heliconius eleuchia. Taxonomy (NCBI): domain Eukaryota; kingdom Metazoa; phylum Arthropoda; class Insecta; order Lepidoptera; family Nymphalidae; genus Heliconius; species Heliconius eleuchia. Next base: position 10,982 of record DWAP01000928.1, read on the forward strand.
ATAAAAGATTTTTAAGTAATTGACGTTTTTTATTAAATATTAAACCCTTGTCAAATATGTGTTTGTTGCTTGCATAGAATGTATTGCATGGTATGCGTCGAAGCACATTTCTCACAAACTGAAATGATATTGTTCCCTAAATATGAATAGCTTATTAAATTCAAGAATTTTATAAGAAATATGAATACATACACTTAGATACTAAATTTTGCTTACATTTCTGCTCACAGTTCATAAACACTCCAATATTAGCCAAGACTTCAATTCAATTCAAAATTAAAAATCAAGTCAAAGCCCCCAAGGCCAGTCGTGGCGTAGGAGCACAAAGTGTGACTGTAAAACCTGGTTGTGGGCTCGATCCTCCATTCGAGAAGATGAAATATTTATGTAAATTTATTTTTCCATTTCTTCGCTCTGTAGTCGAGGCAAAGCGCGGCATTGAGTTCTGCCACGCAACACGCAATGCCTTCAGAAGTCGGCAGAAAGTAGGTCTTAACACTAAGTAAGTCTTAACACTAGGTTCCCTCTGCCTACCCTGCTGCGTTCAGGATACAGCGTGAAGCTGATTTATTTATTTTATTTATTAATATCAGCCAATTCCAATAAAATCACAAACAAGTAGCTTAAGCCAAGCTGACATTAATATTTTTTGAGATCGGTTAAAAATGCAATTTAAAGTGCACAGATGCAAAATAACAGTTATCAAGTCCAACCATGGACACGGCGCATGCGTGACTTAACCAAGGCTGTGTCATAATGAAATGGCCTGTAACAAGTGGATACTAATTCGTTACTGTTCTCTTATCTAATACAATAACTAGTTATTTCGTTATTAATGTTACAGTCACGAACGAAATGAATTTGCAGTTGCGAAATGTAAATCATATGTTATCATTTTTCATAATTATTATATGTTCAGGGCAAATTTGACTGATTATTTATTGGAAGTTTCTTAGTGGTCTTAATAATACATATTTAAGTATATAGGTACGTATATAAATATATTCAATTCGTTTTGTGTAATTCATTTTATTGTTTGCAACAAGAATGCTTATTAAAGTTCTATTAGTTATAATACTAAAAATCAACACTCGTGAAGTCAATCCTTAAAGAATTCTATGTAATCAAAATATGTATATCATCAATATTTTGGTTGTTTTACCTTGAAGTTAAGATTGACTGCTCTAATAAGCCAATAAGAATGCAATGTCGATTCAAGTAAGTTAAGTATCATTGATGTACTAAATTTATTAAAAAAACTAACCAAGAGCGAGTCGGACTCGCGCACGAAAGGTTCCACATTAGCACATTATTTATAAACTTATAACACATATCTATAAAAAAAGCCATAAAATTACGTTTGTTATATCGGGGCCTCTTAAAAAATATTCTATTCAGATTTTTAGTATTTGCTTTTATAGGGGCAACAGAAATGCTTAAACTGTGACAAATTCAACTGCGTGATTATCGCGGCTCTTGATATACGGCCTGATGCCAAATCCCCGATTCCGTTTGACCACATGTGTACGGAACTCTAAAACACAACAGAGTAAAGAAATTTTTTTGGAACATTAATTATCTTACTTATTTAGAAAACGTATAAAAAATTTAACGTAACGGGTTCTTTCCTAAGTGTGGAATAACACTTTAAAAATGTTAAAATATCAATTATCTTGTTGTTGCCTGAACCTAGTAAAAAATATTATCACTAAGATAAAAGTTATTAAATGTCAAATTATGTTCACAAACAAGTTTGTATCCATAAAATTAAGGCGCCGTGTTTTTACCGCACTTAAAATAATAAAAAAAATTGAGAGGACTTAGAGTGACCACCCGACATATTATTTACATCAGCTTAAAAAAGTGAGTTGATTAGATTCGTCCTGATATGAGACACCGAATAGGTCTCTAATTAGCATAATATTATATTTATATTTTTATTATATTTTTTGAATTAAAATTCCTATAAAAAGTTTAATTTATATTTATTCTTACTTTTATTCATTTTTTTTATTTATTTGCTTACATTTATTCATTTTTTTTATTTATGTACTGTACAGAATTATTTATTTACACTTTAATGTTTTAAATTTTAACATGCTTTCAAATAACATATTTAGCATTATAAAACCAATAACTCATACGTACTCATACCGCCGTGTTAAAATTCACATAAAATGAATTATCCTTGATTAGACATATGTAAAGAGAAATCTCAAGACTTTCAATTCTTTATAATTTTATACAGGAAGCAGAGAATTTTTTTTTTATATCTTTAATAGCAATACAGATTAAATGATAATATTATTAACATATATAATATTTTATTAACCATATATGTTGATAATACATAGATAAATAAAACGTACCGTGTCTATAATTGTAATGTCGTGTCGAGATTTGCGAATGCTCCGGATATCGGAATCATCATACGATTTACCTCACACTTTTATTTTTAAGGCAATGGCCATAAAGTTTTATGCCGATTTCGTTGTTGTGTGTGTAAGTTGGATTATATAAAAGTATAAAAATGTTATGTTTTTTATTGTTAGTAAAATGTTGATATATTTTCTATTTATTGACTTTTGTATTTTTAACACCTGTCAAATGAAAATAATTTATGGTCAATATAATTGTACAGCAAAAAAGCTTAAAAATTCAAGCGCAGCGCGACTAGAACTCGCTCTTATTCGAAAGCATCCAACTACTGCAACCACCAAAACCATACGAGATGATATTGTAATTAATCATTTATTTTTTTTATATGGCTCTAGCAGAATTATAATAAAAGTAAAATATTTGTATTTTTATGTCTTTTTACTAATTAAAGTAGAGCAGGTGATGAATGAAAGTTGTTAAGTATCAATCACCGTTATATAACATATGTACTTAGTTGTGACTGGAATAAAGTATAAATACTATCGATATTCTTAGAATCGATAGCAGAAGTATGTTTAAATAAAATATTATATAATTATTTTAAAATGGATATATTCTTCATACTATATAATGATTACACTATAAATTCTCAATATATAATTAATACATTACATTATAACTAAAAAAATAATATGAGAAACGAACGTTATTTATACAAAATTTCTTTATATTCAAAACACAATAAAACAAGTTGAAAAATGATTTTTATGACACATATAATTTTATCGATAATCGATTAAACTCGATTGGAATCACTTTCGTACGCGGAAGCGTAAGCGCAGCCTCGTCGAAAGTAAAAGCTGATTGGTTGGTACCGGATTTACTTACAATTCATACACTATAATCACGCGTAGGAAACATTTTGTGGAACTTTGACATGTTGGTATTTCCTTGATATGTTATCTTCAGTTTTTATGTTCCTCGGACTCTATTACGCTAATACTGTAGAAGAGTAGGTACACAGTATCAAGATGCTCCGATCTCCATATTTTGAATTAAGGACATTGTGTGTTGATTGGCGGAATTCAACGCCGCGTTATATCTTATTAGAGCGTGGAGTTGAGAATAATTTATTAGTGAACAACGAAATAACAATCATCGTGTTACCATTAGACAAAACAACAAACGAACGTTAAATATATTAGATTTAGATATTATGTTCAAACTATTTACAATATAAAAAAAAAACTTAAAAAAAATATAAGTTCTATATTATAGAGAGTTGACAGTAGCTTTTGACTCAACCATAATTTATTTAATTATCAAAATTTTATTTCATATTAAGATAATACAGCGTCCTTGTCACAAGACAATTGGTAATGTAAAACTAATTAGCGATTACAATACGTTGTAAATAACTTAAGTATGCAAAGGATTGTTTGGCCAAGTAACTGAAGTTCAACTTAGGTCACCCTTTGTGATAGGCCTAATGAATTGCCAAGGTTCCTGAATGCTTAATTAGTTAAGATTAAGTAAATTCTGTAGATGATGTGACAATTTTATTTTTATAAAGTGTGTAGCGTGTAACTGTTAACGAGTGGTGAGTCTTGCCGATTAGATTTCGATCTGGGGCAACGAATGGTTTAATTTTTTATTTTTTTGGTCGGTTCGGCGGCGTTGAGTTATAGAAAAGTGGAGAACGATGTTTTGTTACACAGCTCTCTCTGGCTTCTCTTTTTTATATGTGACAAACAGAGATGCCAAAAAAAAAAGATTGATCCTATATACTAATCGATACATCCTATAATAACCTCCTATAATAACGAACGATTGATCCTATATACTAATCGATCGATCCTATAATAACCTCAATACTAATCGAAAAAGGGCAAGTGATTGTATGAGGTTTGATTTTTATTAATTTGTACTTTGGTACTTTGGTAAATTCCAGGTCCATCGCAATTAAAACGATAAAACTTTTATTGTATACGTTTCTACAAAAAATATTAAATAAAATACACGTACATATGTAAACCTGCGACTATTTGTTTCATTTATCCTTGGCCCCACCCTGTTCTCAATAAACCAAAACAATCCACTAAATCGTATGTGACCGCTGTAGGTCGATCTTGAGACAATAGAGCTAGTGATGTGATCCGTGTCGATGTTTGGTGCCAAGGATCGTGATTGTCCGGATGCGTTCTGTCACCTTGCTTTTAGAATTAGGCTGATTAAACATCTTTGTTTTGATTTATTGGATACGTTTGTATGGATTTTGGGATACTGATATTAATATTAAATGATTTAGCGTGTTCATTTTGTGATGTATCGTTTATCACAGTTTAATGAGGTGTATATAATTTGCTAATAAAACGTCATATAAAATGATTTCCAGATTATTATTAATTTATTTTGTATTAATTGGAATTATAACTTATTTTAGCAATGAACTTCTTTTAATTCACGTTAATACTATTAGTATGTTGTAAGACAATGATTCTGTGTATATCTTTCTCTATCACGCACGCACATTTCTCTTCTCTTTCTATTACATTTCTATTCTCACAACATCACGGTTTATTTAAGAAATGGATGAATACCTAACTAAAAAGTAAACATTTTAGGTTCTAGTTGAAATTATCGAAATAAAATCAATATAACTGACATCCCCGCCACAGATAACTTGACGCTAAAAATCATGAATTACCAAGTAGCCTCGCGAAAGTAAAAACTTGTATTCCATTACTTCAACAGATTTCAAATTGTCAAATAAAAGCATATTCATAGTATTGTGTTTGCTAGAATCCATTTTGTCGAGCGTAAAAATGAATTCAACGTGGATCACTACTTACTTTCTTTTTTTCATTATTCCCTTTTATTATCAATTACAGATGCTCCAGTTATTTTCTGTGTCAATATCACTTATTTAAAATACTTTCTTTTTACTCGTTTATAGGCATTTTATTATTAGATTATCAATTTTTCATGGTTAATGAAAATGTATTCATTGTGGCTTAAAGTAAATTTTTGTTTTTACATAATTTACAAAATTTAATCGCTTTACAATAATAGATATATATATAGTTTACGACATTTTTTTCCTACCTTGCCTGTCCGTAATCTTATGAATACATATATTTATAAATATTAAATAAGATATAGTACTTGTCAAGGATAAACAAAATTATATATTTCAAACAAGTAGGCACTAACCAAACACACAATCCATTATTTGATAAAATATAATAATAATTTGTAGTCGCTGCGAATAAAATAATACAAAATTTATTGATCTTAGATAGGCGTAAACGAACACCGTGTCTTTGTGATTTATTAAGCATTTTATTCATTGGCAAGGATATGACATAAGTAAGGCATTGGATGCTGGAACATATCTCATTGAACTACAATGGACCACACAAGTGTCGCTAATGTAAGTGTAAATCCTACTTTGTGCGAGAGAAGTGTGAAGTAGAGCTCAAATGTTGTTATATGTATGTATATGATTGCAATTTTTTTTAGTTTCTCGCTGTATCCTGAACATATAGGGTAGATAGAGGGCACTTAGGAACCTAGTGTTCAAACTGAAAATAATCAATTAATTTACAGTTGGACCTAACGTGATGGCTCTGGGTTCGGTAACTATGAGTAGTTGAATTATATTTAAAATATTTATGCTTGTCCAGTTTAGCTCAGCAAAAAGTGGTGTTTATTGTCATTTAATGTGTAATTTTACGGTAATTTAACAAATTTTCGAATTTTTACTTGACCATTAATTTTAAAATGTTGGCTACTGAAATAAAACAAAAGATCTGTTATATATTTATGCAAATAAAAAAAAAACTAGAAATACACCCAGCAGTATTGAATCACAATATGTGACACGAGGACCGATTTAGAAATTATCACCTTTTAAATGTCCATGTTTTACATAAGAATTTACTTTCCTTTTAGAGAAAGTGAAATTGTCCCATACGCGTTGTGATTTAATATCGTAATCGTATGTCAACACTATTTAAAAAATAAATATATCGATTTTTCTAAAAATAGATCGATTATCATGTTTCCTAAATAAAACACTATTGTTGTGTAGCATTGCCTTGATAAAATTAATGTGGGCAGCAAGCTTCTTTACTCAGCAAGTTCGATAACAACTTTACATATGTTAAACCATTTACACGTTTATTGCCTAGTATATATCAGTCGCCATCTTAAACTGTTTAATTCCATTCAAAGCGAACAATGTATTACGAGTTCAAGCACAGAATCGAACCTGGCGACCTTCGCCACTCCTACTGTACCATTGATAGTATGCAGCAGGATGTGGTCGGCACGAATTTTTTTCATATTGACATATCTTCCTAGAGTGACATTTTTAAAGGTTTTTTTTTGTATTTTTTTTAAGTCACAATAAATGACTTTATATTGACATATATGTTTAGCTTAATTATAGGTTCAAATGTAAATGTTTATTACTGTCTATGCGGATATTATATATTTACATTTAATATTGAGTTATGTTTTTGACAATTTAAACACTAATCAACAACACCAACAAAAAAGACGACGTTGTGTTCTGTGGCA
>DWAP01000929.1:0-17921 GCA_018230625.1 Heliconius eleuchia
AGATTGAATGAAACGAATTCATTTTGTGGCTATAAACATTTCTCCAAACGGAATTCGAATCCATAACCGTCGTATACACTTAGATAATTTCGCCGTAGCTTCATAAAGAACGTATGGCTTTACAGGTAGAGCGCTTGGATGGTAAACAAGAAGTTAATTTTATTTAATAATTTTTCCTTAATATAGCATAGTTTTTCCTAAGTTTGGAATAACACTTTAAAATGTTAAAAATATTTCCTTATTCTTACCCAAAAGCAATTTAGCTTCAAATTTCTCCAATGCCCAACATTTGCCCAAACTAGTTTCTTTTTCATATCCAGAAGTGCCTACCGCACTCCTACCAAAAATATCCTCTGCCTTTCTTAAGTTTTTTATAATTATTCGCAAAAATGGATTGATATTATTTTTCTTGTCTGTGGTCCCAAAATTGAGGGTAGTTTTATCTTTTTTAATCTCATTTATGGAATTGTCTATAGGTCTCCTTAAATTATCTTTTAGGAAATTTTCGTAAATATCATCGCCTGTCATCATAGTGTTTTTTTCTTGATTTCCGAGTTGTTCTTGTACTACATTTTTGTAGTCTAACATTATAAGTCTAGAAAATAATATAGTTTTATCTAGATTTTATTGTTCTAAAAATTATGTAAATTTAACATTATGTCCATTGGTGAAGAAATGTATTAGCCTCAAGTATATACCAAATAAATGATTATAAATTATTCAAAAAAAATCTTAAAAACTTGCACATACAAAGGTATGTACGAGTATGTAAATTTATCAAACTAACCTTTCTATAGCATTCCTTACACTTTCACACATAACCGGGCAAGTGAAGCCTCGTGGCATCCACGCCATTGCATGCGAATCCTGACAGAATACTCGACCTTCGACCAGGTCTACCTTCAACTCCATCAGCATCAAGATGAGGAGCATCAAAGTTTCTCCCAATATATAAATATTCCGAATTTTAATAGATCTTTCTATTAAGTAATTTTAAATTATTAGGTCTTGAAAATTGTGCAGAAAGTGTGAAAAGGAGCGTATGAACTAAACTTAAATTTCACTTTATTAATACAGCATGAAGCTGCTCCGGTCGAATATGTACAAATGTCAATTTTAAAGATTCTGTCGCATTGTTTGTTTATGTTAAAAAACTTTTAATTTCTAAAGAAGTGGTTTGTTTTGTTTGTATGTTTTGTATGTTTGCTTTTTGTTTAATAGCTATTTCTCACTTACTCCTTTTAATCTTATTTGATCATAATATAATCTCTTATCTAGTTAGTAATTTTAAATATCAGATTCCCAATGAACTCAGAGGAATTGATGCAAGTGACATGGTTTTAAAACTTATAAGATTAAAATTGATGGTAAACATTTGTGATAAATATTAAATAAAAAAGAAACAATAAGCGGAGTACAGCAATCAACTAGTGATGTCATAAAAGTAAATTAGGCGAGACTAAACGTAACTCAGTAACGTGATTTTGTTGCGCACTAAGCAGTTTCATTACCTAATATTAATATATTGTTTTAGCTGTTCAGCTTGATGTACCCATATTTTTGTCAATAAAAATTTATGTTTAAAAATATCTTCTTCTCTTTTCGTTTTATGTTTATACTCTTTAATTTAATTATGGTTTTACCACTGATCCGAATTAACAAAAAGACAGTTATCACATCATTTTTTTTTGGAGTAAATCAATTCTTAGTGACACAATATTACTCCCTATCTTTTCTTACTTTATTGTTGCGTTCAACACTGTGTTTGGATAGATTATCCGATAAGTGTTAATTCAAATTCCTAATACATTGTATTTTTGAAAGCTTTTATTATACTAGTGAAAGCGTTTATAAAACTCATTATTTGTACATTCGCCCATTAGCATACAATCATTGAGAGTAGACGAGTTTTCCCAATCATCAATTGAGAGGCAACATGCCCGCGTTGAGATAAATCTTCTTTCACTGTCTTTCTCAGATGCAAAACCTTTTAAGTGCGAATTCTGCGCCTACGCATGTCGAGACTCCTCCACACTGAGGAAACATCAGCAAAGACATATGGGTATTATCAAACGATATCAATGTACATTATGTGATAAAAGGTAAGTTATATGAGATCGACTGATTCCCACTCGAGGGAATAATTATTTTCATTTCCTCCCTCTAGTAACAATACAAAGTGCGACACACATGTAATGTGTTGAAAATTGGACAGTTCATTGTGATTTTATTGGCTTCCCTTCGTCTACCCTGCTATAAACGGGATTTCTACTCAATTTTAAAGTTATTGAGAATTGAGTGGCGGATCTCACCGCGGTTTGTGTTATAAGAGTGAGGAGATTTTCACTTATACCTTTGAAACGACGCAACAGATTTAAATATGGTTTTTGCAATAAGCCAACGGTTAGATTTAGTGTATGGGTTTTTTTAAAGGGTGACTCAATCGAGTGTTCTTAGCCATAATTCGAAAATATACGTGCAGCCTCGTTGAGTTCGGCCACCCAACACTCAATGCCCCCAGAATTTTTTGGCTTGGTCTTCGGCCTTTGGCTACCGCTAAATGTGGAAAACAACGTAGCTGATAAAGAAACCGTTTGAAGATTATAAGCTCTACCTTTTTAGACAATCTACAAAAAATTATACTGTTGAAAATATGTGTTTCTTTCTTAAAAAATATGCTTCTGACCTAAGTGTAGAAAAACATTTAAAATATTGTCAGATAGCTAGCATCATAGTTCTTTGTTTAGTACTTTTTAGAGCTTTTTGTGTTAATTGTCTATTATATTACAGTTATAGTACTAAAAGTCGACTTACAGTCCACGTAACTGAAGTACATTTAGAAATAAATGTGCACAAATGGAAATGCGATAAATGCAATAAGGTCTTCAAATCCAGTAAAGTGTTAAAATCACATGTGGTAAGTAAAAAAGAAAGGATGTGTAACATGAAAAATTATGTTTTTTTAATAATTTTGGAGGGTAGTCTGTGTTTTTTATATTTTAAGGTCGTCATAGTAGTGGCATAAGCATGCGACTGTAAACGTGATGATTGTGGGTTTGATTCCCACTCGGGGGAGTGATATATTTAATATTTTCCTAAGGATGGCGTTGAGCGTGCGCTCAACACGAAATGCCTGAAGAATTAGGCGGAATTTCAGATTTTATAATTCTTTTCTGCAATTAGAGCGATCAGTTTGGGTAGTGGAAACCAACGCCGCTCTAAGCTAACTTAAAAAAATATATTTTGTAGTATTGCAATTTTTAGAAAAAATCTACTTTGAGTTATTTTATTTTTTTATAAAGATATTGTTCTAAAAACTTTTGGTTTATTTATTTATTTTGTTTTTTTTTTTTTCAGAAAAATGTACACGAACGAGCATACGCGTGTAAATGTGAAATTTGCGGCGCTATTATAACTAATAAATACAATTTGCCGTTACATATGTCGAGACATGTCAACTTAAGACCCTATATATGTAATTTTAACCATTGCGACAAGAGGTTTAAGGATAAAGTAAGTATATTTCAGCTTTAAGCTATATGTATGTATATAGTAGGGAAGGCAGAGGGAACCTAGTGTTGAGACACTACGTTACTCATTTTCCGTCCTAAATGTGTAGAGCTTAAGGCCGTGCTTTATCTTATTAAAGTAGGGAAATGAAAACAATTATAAAGTTATTATTTCCATTGCGTTTACGTCTTCGTTGAATTTTTTCATAATGAGTTTATAATGTATTTTTAATTTTTTTTGAGATTTTATAATAAAAAATTGTGTTGCGTTTGGTTTTATTTTTAAGTACTTTGTATAAAAGTACTTAAAAATATTAAAAAAAACCACTTGGCGTTAACATTTTCATGTATTATATATTATTTTCTAGTGTTCATTAAAAAAACATATATTCCTACATTATCCCGAAAAACATTTACAATGTGAGATTTGTAATAAAAAATTTGCAAGGCCGAGTCGTCTAAAATTACATCTAAATCAACATAAGGCAAAGAAAAAATGCGTTTTTTGCGATTATTGTGAGACTAGGTAAGATTTTTATATATATTTTTTCCTTTTTTCACGTTGTATGCTTCACGCTGTCTCTTATACAGCGGGGTATGCAGACGCACCGTTACAATGAAAAATTCCTTTTTTTCTCCGACCACCAATTTTTAAAGAGTCGTCGGCATCATTTGCCTAAACAAACTTTTAAAAACGTTATTAAGACACTCTGTTCTACACTATACGTGTCGAACGGCGCAACTCATCGCCTCATTTTGTCTTACCCAAGCAAGGAAAAGTAAATAATTCGATTTTTGAATTGCCCAAAAGCTATCAAAAAAATATTTTTTTTTAGCTATCGTTTAATTCTGTACATATAAATATGGTTTTGCAAGTCACTTTTTGTACTTACAATTTTTTTCTAGTAATTAACTTTTTACATTTTGTTTTCTAGTTTCTATAATAAAAATTACTTATTAACACACATTAATAAGAAACATTTGCATAAAATAAAGTTTGTATGCGACAAGTGCGGGTTCGAAACCAGCAATAAGCCGAGTTTAGTGATGCATATTAAATCAGGACATGAATCAGAATCGGTGAGTAATTTATTTAATTGTTTATATAATAAAAAATTAGACATTTTTTTGTTTTTTTTTTTTCAACAGACAAAGAAAGTATGTTCAGCTGTTTCAAATTCACGCTGTATCCCGCATACAGCAGGGTGGACGGAGACGGAGAGAACCTTGTGTTAAGAAATCCGTTACCTACACTCTACTGACGAAAAGAAATTCATATAATTTTAAATATAATAATTATCACGTGGATCAAATGGAATTGAACCTACAACCATTCCAGTTACAGTCAGTCGCTGCGCCATCTAATACCTTTTTTTCTTCTCAGGACAGAAAATGTAAAATTTGCAATAAAATATATAAAAAACATATATATTTAAAGGCTCATTATTGGAAAACGCATTGTGTTAGATACAATATGACTATAAGGAAAACGTAAGTATGATTCTAGCGTAGTAGCGTTGAGCGTAACATAACGCCATGCCTTCTCTTAATGGGGAAATTAATATATTTTATGAATATAATAGATGAAGATTACCTATATAACTTATTATTGAACTTAACGCTGCGCTTTGTTTTATAACGGGGAAATTAGTATTTAAACTTATGACTATAAGAACAACGTACATAAGTATATATTCTAGCGTTGAGCGTAACTTGACGCCGAGCTTTGTCCATATATAAATTTCTCCGAGTGGGGAGATTTTTCTATAGTTTTTTTATTTTATTTTTTTCAGAAAACCGAAAAGACAGGGAGTAATTATAAAAGAGGAACCAATTGAATATATTGAAGAAGAATTTTTGAATGAAGTTAAAGTCGAAGTGATGAGTGGTGAAAGTTTCCTTCTAATATTCAAAATTCGTTCTTTTACGACCGACAAATAATATTTTTTTTTGGATTTTTGAAATTCTAAGCCATTCTGTTACCTAAAAAATTCTGGTTTATCGCCTTCAATACAATTTTTAATATAGGAAATTAAAGTTTCATCTGAATCCATTTGGTGGTTTTTTCGTAAAATGCAACAAACATCCATTTTCACGAACTCACATTTATAAGTATTTTTCACTTAAGGAGTCATAATTTTTTTTCTTACGATTTCAACCTATAAAAATATAATATATTTAAACTTACTACCGAATTATTTTAGATACAGAAGAAAAAACAACAGATTGGAAAACAAATCTTAATAAATATTTCACAGAACAAATTGTTAAACCAGGATCGTCTAGTAATAAAGGTATTTATGATCTATTAACAAGATAAAGCGAATTGCAATTTCTGAAAAAATGAGGTGCGCGAGGAACGAATTGTGTTAACACTAGTTTCCAGTCGACATCCACACAAGTGCTCATTTCCACACATAAGTTCTCACGTTCACACATGAGATTAAATTTCCACGCATGAGATCACACAACCGAGATTCCACATCCACACATGTTATCCCACATCCACACATGACATCGCATATCCACACATGTGATCTGTCATCTATAGATATGATCATACTTCGACACAAGTATTTGTATATTGTGACTTAACAATATTTATTTAATTAAGTATTTTTCTTAATTAAATAAATATTGTAAAGTACTCATTCGTCTCTACGTCTAACACTATAAGAACCCAGTGAACTCTATAATAATAAATAATATAAAAAATCAATACTTTATTTTATAGAAAAAAAAGATAACAACATAAAAGTGGATGTCAAATGTCAGCAAGAAGCGAAAATATGTTTAAAAAAGTTGTTAGAACAGAAAAGAAGGAAAAGACAAATGAAGGAATTAGAGAAGATAAGAAGAGAGTATAATAGAAGATTGAAGGAGTTAAGTAAAAGTAAAGGTTAGTTTTATAGAAAATTGATTATATTAAAAACTTAGGTTAAGTTTTTACCTTAGCGGCCATATTGAGTTTGTACAATTGTTTGTACAGATTTTTTGCAAGGTAGACAGAAGGAACCTAATGTTAATACATTTTCTTTAACACGCGCCGCCCAAACTTCGACACACTGCGAGTGGTGTGACTTACGCCTCGCTTTGTCTATTAGAGCAGTGGAAAGAAAATAGTTTAAATATAATGATTTCTTCGAATGGGTATCAAACTCACAACCATCATTTACAGTCATATAGGCGTTTGTTACGTTTTGTTGCGTGTTTGTTAATACACTATTACAGTCAGATTAATTGTGTTTTATAATGCCTCCAGAATTCGGCGGAAAGTGGAAACGAAATAATGTCTTAATACTAGGTTCCCGGGTCCTCCTGCCTATCCAGCTATGTGCAGTATACGTGTGCGAAGCTAAAATTATTAAAGATTAAAAATATTAATAATTATACTATTTATTAATTTACAGTCAAAACAAAAATAAGGTTTGTAAGAAACAATAATAATGATAAGATTGAATCAAATGATAATGTACTGCACTCAAATGATGAAATAACAAATATCAATAATGATGAAAGTAATAAAACTGATTATAATGTGATTGAAAAAGAAGATATAAATTATGAGAATAATGAAAACATAAGTAATAAAATTGAAAGTAATGACAATAGTTTTAATGATGTAACCGAAAAAACTCATCAAAATATTGACAGTGAAAAACATAATGAAAAAGTGAATGATAAAAATATAAAAAACGACTCTAATGAAAATAATGATGTTCTAGATAATTTTTTAAATAAAAATGAGCATAACAATGAAATAAATTATAATATTAAAGGAACTATTAGACAAGATAGCAAATTAAAAATAAATTCTCATCAATGCTATGTATGTTTTAAGGTAAGTAAATGATAATATCTGGAAGCGCGATGGTTGTAGGTTCGTTATGTCTCACAAAGTTCTTTAAATAACCTGCTACGCGGAATAAAGCGTAAAGCTGACAATAATAAAAATAGTTGATTAATTATAGTAGATTTGATGTAGATTGTTTTAGATACGTTATTAAACAAAAATACTATTTTTACGGTATCGAAGCGAAACTTGTCGTGGAGGTACGCCACTCACCAATGTCTCCAGAACTCGGCGGAAAATAGGGAACATAAGTGTCTTAATGGGGACGAAGTGACTGCTTTGTGTATGATAGTGTAAAGCTAAAATAAGAAAAATCCCCTATTTTAAACTAACCATTTTTTTTCACAGCTCTACGAAACTAAAGAGAAACTAATAATACATTGTCAAGAACACTTCGACATATGCAATATAAGTGAACTAAAAAAATGTCCCCTTTGCAATTATGTCACTAAAGGCGATTTAAAACGACATATGTTATCTGTGCACAGAATTAATTTAAAAACATGGCTTAAGTTAAAGAAAAACAGCACAATGTTTGATAATACACATGATAATATTGATATTAAAATAATTCCAAGTGTAAAAAGCTTAAATAAACAGGCGTATGTCAAATTAGATAAAATAGAAAAGAAAAAAAAAGAAACCGGTTTGATAAAAAAAAGTTTAGTTAAACAAAATGGTGAATGGATCATAAAGAATGAAATAGATACAAATTATAAAAAATATATTATGCCTAAAGATATTATAAATGAAAATAAGTGCAAAATAATAATGGCGTCTAGTGATTATTTGGACAGATTAAAAATGTTATATAGAGTTATGAAACAAAATGGTAGGAAAATGCTATTTCCATGTGAGAATTGTGAAAAAATATGTCAGACTTTAAGCGCATTGAAATTACACATAAGGAAACACGACTTGAATCCAAGACCGTTCAAAAAGAAAATATGGAAACACAAATTGGTTAGAGAAAGTAGAGAGAAACAAAGGGAAACAGAGGGAAATGAATATGGAAATGCAGAGAAACAGATAGACATAGGGAAAAATAGATATGAAAATCCAAAACCTATCAGAAATAAACACAAATGTGACAATGAATTGAAAGAGTTTTATAATAGCAATATAAAAGGTGGTGATATTGAATTTTGCCATTTTTTGAAAATTTTTAATAAAATGTCAAAGGAAAGTGTCAACGATGTCCCGGAATTCATTGGGAAAAAAGAAATGGGGAAATTGGTAAAAATATGTCGTTTTAAAAGAACTACGAAAGTCATTAAAAAGGATTTTAGTAGAAAGATATTAATTAGTAAAAAAGAACATGAAAGAAGGAAATTAATGATAGAGAGATTGAGGCAGAAGAATTTGAATTCGTTTTAGCTCGTTTTTTTATGAAATTTATTAGAAGAGATTTTATTTATTTACTTAAAAAGAATATTTATTATAAGTTTCATTAAATATTACCGCTGAATTCTTGAGGCATTGCATGTTGAGCGGCGAAACTCAACGCCGCGCTTTGCCGGTTTACGATAGTGAAGAAATGAAACTCACAGCCGTCGCGTTTACAGTCGCTCGATTGTGCCTACGCCACGACGGCCTCAAACTTTAACAATTTTCTTATTACTATAAGTTATTGTAATGGAGATAATAATGAATATTTGTATAAATAACTACAACAAGATATTGAAATAAACACCTTAAAAGATTTCTGTTTTATAAAATAAAACTTTCAAGACTCAAATTCATAATTCCTATAATAAAAAAAAATGTGGTGTAGAATATTTCTCTATTACATATAAAATGCTGCAAAAATATTAAAAAATAAAAGTATAATATTTTAACTTTCACATTTTACAAAACAAAAAACAATTTTATCTTTTTTATTCTTTTTATCTTTCAATAATAGTTTTATTATATTTACTATGACTACAAGTGAAACAAAAAAAGTAGAAATGCCTCCAGTTTATAACATTAAGATTTTTTTCGCTCCGCTCGTTCTCTATGACTACCCTGCTGGGAATGAAGTGTGAAGTTAAGTTAAGCTATATATATTTTAAATTATTAATCAAAATGTATATGAACTTGTACTTCTTAGAAATAAATTTTAATAAAACGTGCATATATATAAAAAGTACATAAGACCTGTATGTAACAGATATAAATAAATATAAATAAAACAATAAGAAAATTATGTACATATCTTAATTTGTATCCAGTGCAAAGTTTAATTTTAAAATATTCTTCATTCAAATAGTAACACGATGCAGTTATACATTATTATTTTATCTTTTAATTATTATTAATTTCAATACATAATTTATATGATTCTTTAAATTTCAACTTACTTTTTCAACAATTTTCAGTCACCATGTATCTGAAAAGAAAATGTTTAGTTTAGTCTTACTGTATCCCTTTTATGGCAGGGTAGGCAGAAAGAAGCCTGGTGTTAAAACACTGTTCTTTATTTTTTACTCCTTAAATAGCTTTTATTTCTTTCTTTTTTTTTGCTATAAGCAGAATACAGCGTGAAGCTGTAGAAACTTAATAAAATTGAATGGGAGTCTTATATCACTACATATATATGTAATTATATAAAAATCATCTTCATGCTGTATCCTGCATACAGCAGGGGCAGCAAAATATAACTAGGTTCCCTCTTTCTACCATGACTTATACGGGATTCAGCATGAAACCACTTTTTTTCTTTTTTATTCTCTACACTGCTATATATGTAAAAGATTTGTGGAAAATAGACATACAATTTAACACTTACACTCTCAGCAATATCAATCCAGTCCATAGCTCTCAATAAATTATCATTTTTAGAGGTCTTCTTGTCCCAGTTCCAGTATATTAATTCTTTAAAACCACCAGCTACCTGTAAAATTAAGTTAATTAGGCTGAAGGTTTTTATATTCTTATAATATAGTCAGAGTGGTTGAGCAGTAAACAGGAGAAGCAGTTTCATTCAAGTTTATTTTAAAAAAAATGGTTATATTTTATACTTGAAATTTCCTCTCAGTATCTTCAGAAAGAGGTCTCTTAGCTTCAGTCAGTACAACTGCTTGGTAACCCTCTGGTAGCTTCATCTTCACACCGTCTAACTGATGACCACGGAAAGTTGCTGACATTTCTGTTCAATGAAATAAGTATTAAATTATATGATATTTGATGTAATATTTGTTTTGATTTTATTAAGTTCATAAATTATTAAAAAGTTGAGATTTTGCTTGTTACAGTGGAACAGTGTGAGGTTAAAAATAGTATTTATTTGATTATAAAATGTCTAATTATTGATTTTAAATTACCAGTACTGTAGCTCAGCAAAACTAAAGGAAATAAATAAAATTCATGGGTATATAAATCTCACTGGGGTATAGATAGAGGAAAGAGAGGAGTTTTGCAAAGGTATGCAAGTTAGAATAATATATAACAGATATCCTACTCAGGGAAATGAATTGTTTTTATTTCATCACTCTAGTAAAAAGGCAAAATACAGTTAGAGTTCGTCCATTCAACATAAAATATCTCGAAAACTGGGCAGTGGGAAATGCAGTGTCTTAACAATATGTTCTCTGCCTATCCTACTATGGAGAAAAGGGGTGAAGCTGCTTTTTTAATACACTTTTATTAGATTGAGCTGTAACAAACTAAGCATACAATAAAACCAAAGAATCGGAATTTAAGCCACTTGTAATAATTGTATCATTATGAAAGTTTGCAATTATAACTTATATGTTGCATAGGTGACAATACAATACCATGAATCAACGAGTTCGTGTGATGTTGGGGCAAGGAACTAAATATTAGAATTCTTCATTCCAGGGTAGACTTATATAATTTATCGCTTCAAGGACATTCTATAGCATCACTATAGAATGTGCTTGAAGCGATATTGTGTCACTAAATGTAGAAAAACATATTTTTTATACAACTCTATATGTTTAATTATAACTAGTATCAATTTCTTACCTCTATTTTCATTTTCAACAATATACGGTTCAAAATATTTTTTTACATCAGCCGGACCATCTTCTTCTATTTTACAAGGAATATAATGAACTTTTTGTTCAAAAACTTCTTTGTTCTCTGTGTGTTTTAAATTATTTTCTACTGTTATCGACATTTTAAATATACTTTAATCAATGATGAATAATTTTAACAAATATTTTATACAACAATTTGTAAGCAAAAATATATTTCCTGGTTTTCCCGCCAACTTTTAGTATTTATCTTTGACAGAAAAACAGATTATCAATAAAATATTGATATTTCAATATACTATAATATATTTTTGTTTTCAACTCGATATTTATTCTTGTTGTGATTATTTCAAATTTTACGATTTTTATGTTTGAAGATGAACAAAATAAATACTAAACATACAAAGATATTTCATTAATATCCAGAAAAAATATATATGATACAAATTTACTCTTATGAAAAATATTAAATTTTAAAGTAATTAAATCAGTTTCACGCTTCACACACAATAGGGTAAGTAGAGGGAACCTAGTGTTAACATACTCCATTCTCTCTCACTGCCCAGTATGGTGGGGACTATGCTGGACTGTGAGAGGAACTGGTCTGCTATGGTCTCCTTCTGCGAATCAGTTATCGCACTAAAGGAGACCGCGGAGAGGGTGCGTGAGCTTAGCGCGAATGCAGACTCGCTCCGCCACCGTAGGCCAGGGGGTAGAAGAAGGCGGTATGCGCATCTTCAACTCCCCCTACTTTAGAGGAGCTACTGTGGGAGGGTCATGGTGATCCTCCTGCAAGTCATCGTGGCTGCGGGTGCCCTAGGAGAAACCCCAGGGCACCCTGAAGGCGACTGTAGCCCGCAATAGGCACGCCACTGAGGCGTCGTAGTAGGATGCGCAAGCGAATCTGCGGCGTCTCATTTTGGTGGAGAAGGTTTCCGCTGGGTTTTAGTGGGTAGCATCAGGTTATCCTTTGATGAGTCCCACAGTACCATTCGTTTGTAGGGCATATTTGTCTTACGCTCGGATGGTCTGCATAAATGCATTTCCCAGCGAAAAAAAAAACTCTATTCCCCACTTTCCGCCGAATCTTTCGAGGTATTGCGTGTTGAGTGGCGGAACTTAACGCCTGGTCTTGGTACCAGTTCGAAGAAATCAAAATATTAATAAATAATAATTAAATCCCTTAAGTGAATCGAGAAATATATTTTATGGATACCTATGACAAATATATTTTATATATATATTTTAGCAAACTCGTACTCGTCTTTTAGTAGAGTCCTTAATTGCACTGTGATAAATTTTAACACTTAAAGTATTAATCATTAAGGTATTAACATTTAAATAAATAATACATCAAACGATAGCAACACTATTTATAATATCGATTCAAAATTCCGCAAAAGTGAAACTGAAATGAGAAATGTCAAAATAGTTTCATCACACAAAGAAAATTACACATAAAATTTCATAACATATACAATTTGTTACTTAATTGCGTAATTTTTAAATTAAACAAGATCTATATCTTGAAACCTAAAAGTTAAAGGACAGTCTGCATAATTTATTATTGTTATTTTAGTTAATAAATAATAAATATTATTGTTTTTCATTACGTCATGTAATAAAAATAATTTGGCAATAAACTGAAATGTTTGTATAGTTTGTGTATTCATTTGGTTTCATTTGTAAAGGAAAGACACAATCGCCCTTGAACTTATCTAACAGCTGGTGGGTAAGTACTACATCTATTTAAAGACACTTTCTTATTTTATTAATGTAAAAATATCTTAATTCTTATTAGAAATAATAAATAGACATTTAATAAATAATTTACATTCATTTATTCATTTATATATAATAAAATTTTAATGATGTTATAAGTGATATAGTTATTGGCTAAGTACATAATTTAAAAACACATTTCTACTTTATTAAATTAAAAAATATCTTAAATTATATTATATATAATAATAAATAAATTATATATTCTTTTTTATAAATTTTAATAATTATTGTGTTATAAGTTACATATATGACTAAAAAGTTGATTTATCTTTTCTTTTTTTGCATCATATTTGCATTTAATTTAAAAACTATATTTATTATATGTAATCGGAAATCATATGAAATCATATTTTAAATTAAAAATTAAATCAAAAATATAGAAAATTTTCATAATTACAAATAATATCAAAATTTATAAATAATTATAAAAACACTTTTTTTTTATATGTGTTTAAATTGTTTTAAACTTTTAGTGAAAAGTGTTTATCATTTTGCAGTTTTGACCTTGTCACCTTGAGGTTTACTAAAATAGAATTTTCATTGGACCGTCTTATTATAATCTTATTTTGTTTAATTTATTGTCAATGGTAGAGATCTGAGAGATGAGATATTATTTTTTTAGGTTCCTTATAAAAAATAATTGAAAATTTAATAAATCAAATAGAAGAAGAAGAGAGTCAAACTTTTGTTTGTAATTATTTGTTTAATTATTAAATTTGTTTTATCTCTCTACACAATGTGACATTGGCGAAGTGATATGTGCTCTGGCACTCTTGGAACGCCATAATCAAAGAACCATACCATACCAAATTTGTTTTGTCTACATTTTTCTATATTTTGTGAGCATTTAATACTGTTAGAACCTATACTTCAATGGAAAATAAATATCCTTATAAATCATAATTTTAAATTAATGTACTTTGAAATTATCTTCCAATTGACAAGGAATCTACTTAGAGTCATTTTTTATGCAGTAGAAGTAGGAGCTAGCCACAACCAGTCGGTTTTACAGTCACACTTTGTGCCCCTGCACCACAACTGGCCTCCTGACCATTATTATATTATCAATATTTAAATTGGACACATTCTAATCGAAGAAAAATTTTGTGTCATTTATTATACAGACATATATGGTATTTTTGGCATTTATAATTTTTATTATTCTAATAATTTTCCGTTTTTCAAATTTTACTTGCATGCTTCACTTGGCCGTTAATTTTATCTGTTATCAAACAATAGCAATGACTGATAAGAATTCTGAATTTAATTTGTTTTGAAACAGTATACTTGGATAGTTAATTTATCTACTATCATAGGATCTGTTACATGCGGGATACAATGTGAAAAAAAAAACAATAAAGAGGCCATCTTGGCGCAGGCGCAACCTGCCAGAGTATAAAACTTAAATGGTTGTAAGTTCGATCTCTATTTGGGAGAATGAATAATTTTAATTTTTTCGCTCTGGTAGATAAATCTTGGTGTTATATTTAGAAACATTTCGAAACTTTTGAAATATTATGAAATAAAAATTACGTTATTGCATAGCTGAGACTAATTTAGTAATGTAGCTAAAGTGTGTAAAAATAATCTTATCTGAAAAAATTGGCAACGATATTGGCATGACATGTTTGGCTTCAACATTATATTATTTTTAAAAGGAAAATATTTTGCCTTTATAACAGCTCATAGTCCGACTGTCTGACTGTAAACGCGGCGCTTGTAGGTTCGATTCCCACTTGGAGATTGAGTTTTCGGTTTCGAATTTTCGTTTACTGTCTGAGAACAAAACCAAAACCACCTACAGTGTGAAGCCAAAAAAAACATTTGGGCCCTTTATAAATGACTGGATTTTGACCTCTGACTTCGTCTCCCTAAACAAATAGTAAAGTTACGTATAACACAGTCCACATTCTAAATAAAAATGATTTATTCACTAAGAATATGGAAAGAAAAAACTACTTCTTTTACAGGAAAGAATGGATTCGTTCTTCAGTCTCTTCGATCCGTCAGACGGTAGTCAAAATAAGCAACACAATAAAAAGAGACATAAAAACGATCAAGAAAATGCTAGGAAGAACCCAGATGCGCCTAAAGGTAAGATTTTTCGATTTCGAATATTTATATATACACAATTCTCTACATTATATAGGTGGGCGTTTCAAGTGGCGGGATCTAACGCCACTCTTTGTCCAAAGCTGGGTAATCAAAATGATTTAAATATAATCTTGTTTCGTCTCGTTTACTATTATCAACCTCGACTTGCAAGCCCTCTTTTGTGGAGGGGACCTCGAGCTTTTTACGAAATTTCTCTAATATTAAAGACACTGTGTTCTCGAAGGTCAACTGAGACTCATCCTGCCTCTCTTACCATTCGCTTTTCTTTCAAAAACCTTTATAGGCATTTTCTCATCACTCATTCGCCCGACGTGTCCAAACTAGTGATGTTACGTTCCGCAAAAATAAGGAATTTGTTCCAGCTGTTCCATACTGGCTTCAGAACATATTCCAAGTATCTTTTTTAGAATTCCTTACCTCAAAAGTGATGCTATGAGATAACCGTTGTTATCTCATAGCATCACTTTGTTGTCATCTCTCAAGACCATTTAAATAAAATCTCTATGACCACTAAGGCTAAATATACAGGTCTTAGAGATCTTGGAGCACATAAAAAATTAAGCTATGTCAACGCAATCAAAAGATACATGATTAATAGGTATTCGGGCCGGAACAGTTTAAAACTCTAAATTTTAAATGTTAGAATTAGTGGAACGGCTTAGGAACAGATACCGCGTGTGAACAAACTGGGCAGTCGGAAAAAAAATGTTGTGGAATTTGCAATGACTCATTCCTGTTACAGAACAGCTAAGTTCGTCTAGTAGGAACTGTTCCGGAACAGTCGTCTAGCGTTTTATGTTCCGAAACCATGTTCCGAACGGAACAAAACATCATTAGTCCAAATCACGTGAGCACGTTATTCTTCATTCTCGCCGTGATATTCTCGTCAGTAGTTGCCATTATTTGTATCTCTTCATTGCGGATTCGGTAAGCTACACTGACACCGCTTATCCTACGAAAAGATCGCGTCTCTACATCATTCACTTTCTTTCATTCTGCTTTCGTAATACCTATGTCTTGTTGCTATATAACAGCGTCGCTACCAACACTGTCAAAGCACAATGAGACCAAACATGCAATCACGCTGACGTTTCGCACCTTCTCAGTAATGCATCTAAGCACCGTTAACTCTATTACCGACAGTAATACGCCTTTCTACATTAATTAAGTCTCTTCCGTCTCTACTAAACATGTCCTAAATACCCACTTCATTCACTTGTTCTAATATCTTTATATTACCATTTACAATGATCTTGCATCCGTCTTTTCTTCATTTCTTTCAAACATCAGAGCTTTTGTCTTACTCGCATTTACGCTTAGAACATTATTTTCACACCCTTCTTTCAAGAGTGGTGACCAATGCAAGCAACTCGCATTCTGATGATACAATATTGCATCATCTGCGTAATTTACCTTCTGATCACTTTTTACGACTGCGTATAATACACTGTCATAATCCTAGGTTATCTGTGCCTATTCTACTATATCCAAGTAAAAGCACAAAGCTATATAAAAATAATTTTCGTTTACAGGAAGAAGAAGAGGTCGTCGTTCCCACGGTAAAAACGAAACTCTACCAGAGGAATCGTCTTTTCTTTGCGAGCCCGACCTTAGTACAGAGATATTGGTCAAAGACTGCAGTTACATAGAAAATTATATTGAAGTAAATAGAAAAGAGGAAGGTAAATTTTGACGTCGCAGTTACGCTTTGTTTTACTATATATTAAGAATTATTTCTGCTAAACTTAGCTTACACTTAAAATATTACAAAATTGTTTAAAGAAAAATTGTATTAAACATTTACAACTAAAACTGTCTATAATTTATTTCATATATGAGCTCGAAACCTTTAAAATATATCAATATATATTTGGTGTATTTTAATACAAAAATCTTACATATTATATATTACATATTTTAGACGTCATAGATGATAAAAAACCGCGCAGACGTTATTCAGGTCGAAAAAACCGCAGGAAAAAGAACAAAATTTCCCCCGCAAAGGATATTTCAGCCAACTCTCCTTTCCAAGACGAAATTCCGGAGATTTTAAACAACCAATCATCTATCCCCAAAATATGTGATGAAGAAATTGGAAAAAATGTTAATGATTTAAAAGATATCAAGAAGACCAAAAGGAAAGAAAATTCATCCAAATTCGAGGATAACGATAGGATTTACAACGTGATAGATAAATTGGAGAAAGTTGGTATCAAAGATGATATGTATTTGTCGGGTGACCTAGACTCGGACCTGGAGAGTGAATTTTTGTACAGTTCGGATGACATGGATGAGTTCTGTGATGATAGGTGAGTCGTATGAGTTTACTTTATTACTTTTTTGGATTTTTGCCTTGTTGATGGTGGTTGAATAAGTGTAAATTTTCAGAATATAATGTTATATACATATAGGAATTACATATTTATCATGACTACATTAAAATAGGATTTATATTGATAAAATTTCTTCGCCCTGATGTTGAGACAAAGCGCAGCGTTGATTCCGTCACTCCACACGTAATACATCCAGAATTTTACCGAAAGGGGACCGGACTGCCTGGACACTATGTTCCTAGGTTCTGTCTGCCTACCCTACTAACTGAGGGATACAACTACTAATATTTTTAGTGCCAAATATGGACAGTTAAATAGTTTAGAAGCTACTTTGTTGACTCCTAGA